>JADBJO010002252.1:238821-261321 GCA_016801955.1 Conus betulinus
CATCCCAGTTTCCTCTCCATAATGCACAGTCCTCTGACACAGTATGGGCTGCGATGGGCAGAATGGAACCACACATCCCAGTTTCCTCTCCATAACGCACAGTCCTCTGACACAGTTATGGGCTGCGATGGGCAGAATGGAACTACTACTCAACCACACATCCCAGTTTCCTCCCCATAACGCACAGTCCTCTGACACAGTTATGGGCTGCGATGGGCAGCAAAATGGAACCACACATCCCAGTTTCCTGCCCATAATGCATCATCCTTGACAAAGTCGTTGAGAGTGCTAAAGGATCCAAGGGGAAGAGCAGCACCACCTAACCCAGTTTTCTCCCCGTAACACATGATTCTCTGACAGGGCTGTGCAAATAACACTGCTGCTATCTAATTTTGCTGGAATCTTTGATGCTGGTTACAGGACAGAAAGCAAAGAATACAGCCCTAAATGAAGGTCCACACCATTGTCATCATCCTCACTGGATTGTTAATCAACACACAGAATGTCACACATTCAAAGGACCTCCCTGCTCTATTCTTGAAGCGACTTGGGTTTTCATTTGCTCCTCCATGCTCATGACCCAGAGGAATTTTAGTCAGGGGAAAATTCACAGGGAATTTCACTGGATGTGATTTCCCACCACCAGCACTGGCTTTGCCACGTTGTAACCATCATCATGAGGAAGCTGAACAGCTGGTGTCCAGCGTTGTGTTCTATCAGAACGGGCACCACAGAGCATGACCAAAGTGACTCGGTAAACAGCGCAGAAGGGCTTCCAATTATGCCCACCTAGTGCATGTTTCAAACTTTGGAGCTCCAGTTCTCTGCTTTCATTTTCAGTTCCTTCCTGAGATTTACCCTTAAGAATATTATATTGGGGCTTTCATCACTCTTGAAAAAAAAAAAAAAAAGATGCTCATCGTGTTTGCTTTACAAACACAAAAGTAAGCAGCAAAGTGGGAAGCTTCAGTCATTGGAAAGAAAGTTGGAGAGTTGGAGAGTTTCTGAAACAGCATGCTGCAAGTGAGAAAGCCCACCTAGCCACATGAAGGCAGTGTGCAGCCATAATCACACTGTGCTAACAACAGGCACAGTGGCTGTCTTGTTTGCCAGACTTTGGCTTACTGCTTCCAATAACTTGAATAAGCTTTGATTGAAGAGAAGGTAAAGCCAGCAAAATGTTTGCCCTTCTTCTTATCTGACATGGTCACCTTCCCATGTCCCTTCCACTGTCCTGCATTCAACAACCCACTCAATATCTCTCCAGACACAGCTTAAAAACCCACTGTCCTGCATTCAAGAACCCACGTCAATATCTCTCCAGACAGCTTAAAAAACCGCTGACCTGCATTCAAGAACCCACGTCAATATCTCTCCAGACACAGCTAAAAACCCACTGTCCTGCATTCAAGAACCCACATCAATATCTCTCCAGACACAGCTTAAAAACCCACTGTCCTGCATTCAAGAACCCACATCAATATCTCTCCAGACACAGCTTAAAAACCCACTGTCCTGCATTCAAGAACCCACGTCAATATCTCTCCAGACACAGCTTAAAAACCCACTGTCCTGCATTCAAGAACCCATGTCAATACCTCCCCAGACACAGCTTAAAAAACCCACTGTCCTGCATTCAAGAACCTACGTCAATATCTCTCCAGACACAGCTTAAAAAACCCACTGTCCTGCATTCAAGAACCCACATCAATACCTCTCCAGAAACAGCTTAAAAACCCACTGTCCTGCATTCAAGAACCCACATCAATATCTCTCCAGACACAGCTTAAAAACCCACTGTCCTGCATTCAAGAAACCCACATCAATATCTCTCCAGACACAGCTTAAAAACACACTGTCCTGTCCTGCATTCAAGAACCCACGTCAATACCTCCCAGACACAGCTTAAAAACAAAGTCAAACAAAGAGATCAGAGGAGACAGCAAGTCATCTGCCATGAGAGTCAAGCAGCCGCAAACAAAAAAACAGGAATGGGAAGACCTCCTACCTTGCCCATGCAGTGATCATTATGTGAAGGTAAGATTTTGTGTGTATTTTCTTCAGAATGCCTGCAAGTAACTTTCGGAAGAGAAGGCCAGTTTGGCCGTTGGTATTGGATGACACGTTACACATAACATGCACCCTGCGTGAGAAATGGAAAGAATGAAGAAAGTAAGGAACAAAGTGAACGATATTGAGCGATATTGACTGGATGACACGGCAAACGACTGAATGAAGTGCCAGCTGGCAGCTCTTCAGTCGGCACTACCCAGGTAGGCAGCCATGTTGTGTAAACGAGTGTTGATTGTAAAGCGCTTAGAGCTTGGTCTCTGGCTGAGAATAGGCGCTATATAAGTATTCATTATTTATTATTATTATTATTAAGTAGCTTCACAAACTGGTGTCTTGTGATTTTGTGCTTACTTTTCTTGAGAATGCCTGCAAGTAGAGCTCTACACAAATTGGTGTCTTGTAATCATATATACCTGCTCAACTGACCTGATGACGAGTCACTTTCAGTGAAAACTGCTGACACATACTGGTCTACAGATGGCGCACCGACAGAAGATGCAGGTTCTACAGTATATTGAAAAGAATGCACATTCAGCAATGTCCACGCTTACCATCATCATAAGCAAAAGATCTTTACAAAAAATTTGTGGTGCTTACTCTGCACAAGTGTTCCAACTCAAAAATTCTTGCTATACACATGTGAACCGCTCACAAATTATTGTTATTTGTGATTTCTCTCTCTCTCTCTCTCTCTCACTCACTCTCACGCGCTGCGCGCGCCCCCCCCCCCCCCCCACACACACACACACACACACACACAAAGTACATACAGCTATTTTTGCTTCATTGAACAAGAACATAAGATCAAATGACGGACAGATCAAAAATAACAGTAAAGACTACAGCAATAATAATGCAGGGTCCTGAAATTAGTCCAATACATGTGAAGAAAATCAACACAAACTCTTAACTTACATACTGACTGCTGAATGGACAAACCATCCCTGGTTTTCACTCCTAAAAGCTTCCAAACTGAGGAGAAAACACTCCCTAAAATTTTGAAAAAATGATGAGGAATCCACCCTTCAAACACTGACACCCTGGTGCAATGCCTTCTGTGATGGGTTGCTTCATGCTGCATACAGACAGGTGCTGCCACTGCACCATAGCAAATCTTCTGCATGGCTTCGTGTAGGACAGCTGGACTGAGTGGCATGGGAATATGGTGGTAATAACATTGAGAAAGCATTGAAGATGTGACCAATGCCAAAAAGCTCTGAACAAAACAAAAAAACAAAAAAAAAAAAAAGAATTTGGATGTTAAGGCACTGCTTTAGATCAAAATAAAAGAAAAACACATCATCAGCTTTTTTTTTTTTTTTTTTAATGTATTAGTCAGCCCACTTTTTACTGAACACCAATGTTGAACATTTTGAACATCTTTACATTTCTGAGTTTTATGTGCAGTCTTGCCCCCCTTTTTGCCCCCTTACATGTTCAAAATTAAAATCTGATTTTGCTACATGAATATGACTAACATGTACATGGATGTGTGTATCTGTCATGTGTGTGTGTGTGTGTGTGTGTGTGTGTGTGTGTGTGTGTGTGTGTGTGTGTGTGTGTGTGCGTGCCTGTGTGTGTGGGGGGGGGGGGGGGGGGGGGGGGGAGGTAGGCGTGTGTGTCTATGAGTGCCTATGTGTGTGTGTGTTCTGTGAGTTATAAATTGGTGGTTTTGCCAACTAATGTCACAGTGTTCACATAAGATCTTTTTTTTTTTTTTTTTTTTGTTCACATCAAGATCTTCTGAGGAGATCTTTTGAGGAGCCATATCCTACAGGTGTGTGTTCTGTTTGTTGTAAATTGGTGGTTTTGCCAACTAATGTCACTTACAAAGTTACATTGTTCACAAAAGATCTTCTGAGCAGCCAAATTCTGTGGACGTCTGCGGACATCTGTTCACATAAGATCTTCTGAGGAGCCAAATTCTGTGTGTGTTCTGTGTGTTGTAAACTGGTGGTTTTGCCAACTTATGTCATTTACATTGTTCACATAAGATCTTCTGAGGAGCCAAATTCTGTGTGTATTCTGTGTGTGTAGTAAAACTGGTGGTTTTGCCAACTAACGTCACTTACATTGCTCACAAAAGATCTTCTGAGCAGCCAAATTCTATGGTCGTCTGCAGACTCTTTCAGCAGCAGAACATAGCTCAGTCAAATTGAGAACTCATGCAATTAATCAGCCACACACACACAAAAAAAAACAACAAACAAAAAAAGACAATCCACAAAAAATGTTATTGCTCAATGAAAAGTCTTGAACACTGCCATAAGAAAAACATCTCTCAAAACATAACTTTCCATTATTGTGGCTAAATATACATGTAGTCATGTGTCTTCCGACAGGTATTGCATACAATAATAATCTACACATACTAATTCTAAGATACTATAGGTCGTGTAACATTCTTGATCCTCAGACATTTAATTAACAGCCTGTTTTTTCAAATTGTTCCAAAGCAATCAGGAAAATGTCTTCAAAAATATACACATGATAAATGATGGTCCGTTTTCCAAAACACAAATTTCATTAAACCACCAGCATGTGTTTGTCAATGTGCGTGTGTGTGTACACTTCGTATGTAGATGTGTGCATTCTGTGTGTGTGTGTGTGTGTGTGTGTGTGTGTGTGGGGGAGAGAGAGAGAGAGAGGAGAGAGAGAGAGAGAAAGAGAGGGAGAGAGAGAATGCGAGTGACTGTGTGTGTGTGTGTGTGTGTGTGTGTGTGTGTGTGTGTGTGTGTGTGTGTGTGTGTGTGTGCGCGCGCGCACGCGCGCGTGCGTGCGTGTGTGTATGACTACAAGCAAGTCGTGTGTGCATGCATGTTCTCTGTATTTAAAAACGTGTGTGTTTTAAGACCCTGTGTAAAATCAGTATCAAAAATGTCATTTGTCAACTATAACGTGATGTTTTTGTCAACTATAACGTGATGTTATTACTCGCTGCACCACACATTCGTAGGAGGAGATAAGATCACTATACTTTTATCGGCGGCTGTGCAGTAATCCACAGTCCTCCCAGAACCTGCTAATGCAATCCAACGTTGAGGACACAAGCCAACCAGGAAAACGTCATCATAAAACGGGATCCGGGATGTTCCGACTCCGTCCGAGGACAGCAGTCGAAGTCAGTCACACTCGCAGTGCACAATAATCCATTATCACTGCATAAACACGAGTGAAATAAACATTTATCATGACAAATTAAGCTGAGTTTTTCTTCTTCTTCTGAGTGTTTTCAATGGATTTACTTACAGAATTTACCTGCAGTGCAAGTCATTCACATACCTGAGGCAACACGGAAACAGCACTTCACCTCAAAACACCTTTCAGTTTGTGCTTGGGCGTTATCACTTAGTACCGAAATTCACACAAAGATTCACAAGCACCGTAGCAAACACGGGTGCGTTCATGCGTACACATGTGTACGTATGCTTCGTTTGTGTCTGTGTGTAATATGCACTCACGTGTAGAAGCACTCATGTATGTGTGCATTTGTGTAGTTACTTGCGTGTGCGCTTACGCGCTTACAGCACATATATACATCATGCCTCCATGCATGCCTATTTGAGTGGGCTTTATCACTTTTGTGTTTTTACTTTTAAATAAAACTCAAGATTACATCTACCGCTTTTGCATTACCCTCTAGGAGTCGTGTCCTGGATGCGGCCCGGCCCCCTTCTTGGCCGAGGGCTGGGGGGGGGGGGGGGGGGGGGGGGGGGGGGGGGGGGGGGGGGGTAGGGGTAGAGGGGTCTGCTCTGAACTCGGGTCTGTTGACAAGCTCTATCTGCAGTTTCCCACTGACACTTTGGTCAGATCACTGATTTTTTGGAACGGTCCGGAGCCCAGGACATCTGGGCAAAGCCGGATGACACTGGGAAAGACCAGATTTACGGGCTCTGTGGACTGGTTCTCCACCTTGCCCTTCTTCAACATGCCACTCGTGCCTGACCCAAAGAACAAAAATGCCCAGTTCTGGTATTCACCAAAAGTGGGAAAGAATACTGAATCCATCGGTGGCACCAGTGACTGGAAATCTTCAACGGACTAAAAATAATAAACAAGCCGGGAATTTCCATCTATCTGTGGAAGGAAATGCTCTGCCGAGCGTGGCATCAGAACGTGAAAAGGGCTGTAAGAACAGTCTGATGATGAACAGCAGCGCACTGCGCCAGTAGATAAGGCGTCAGACAAAAAGCCCAGGATGAATCCACAGGCTCATGGGCAGCCACACACTGAGTAGTTTAGATGAGGTATGTATACAGGCTGTCAAAGCCAGAAACTCAACTTGCCACCCACAGATGTAAAAGAGGAATGGGAGAAGTTCATCAGATGAACAAAGTAGTCCATGAACGAGATGCGCTGACAGGAAACGGTTCGTTTGTTGACGAAGACAATGGTAAGTGAAAACGAAAAGTCTCAAAATACCCATGAGTACACCAATCTTTCCATTCTTTTACGAGTTTTTTCAAACCTTGCATTTGGCCAACTTACAAAACTCACAGCACAAAACATTACGTTGGAAGCTGTGAACTAAAAAGAGTTCACTACAAAACAGGAGCCACATATCACCGTCACAGATTTGGGAGAAAAAAAGGGGGAGGGGGGGGGGGGGGGGGGGGGGGGTGTGCAGGAGAGAGGATGGGAAAGGAAAAGGTGAAGTGGAGAAAATGGGAGGGGAATAGCGGAGCAGTGAGAAGGGGTGGAAGGACTAAGTTGATGGGAGAACTAGAGATGTACACAGGGTGTGGACAGTTGAGGACCAGAAGTTGTAGAGAGTGTAGGCTGAAGAAGAATGTGAAGAGGAATAAATGGGATTGGAAAATGGGTTGAAAGGAAGAGGGAGGAAGGGCATAGGGAACATAAGTGAAGGGTAAGCGATAAAACGCAGCTGATTATCTGAATGGAACTGAGAAAGGAAGGATCATAGCAAAAGAAACCACACGTTGGGGGGTGAGGGGGGGGGGGGGGGGGGGGGGGAGAGGGAAAAGGAAGACTCAGCTAATCGCAGCATGAAACAGGTGAGATAGGAAGAGAGAGTGAGAAAGAAGGAGCTAAATAGGAAGAAAGGGAGCTAAATAGGAAGCCTGATGGAAGGAGAAAAGGGTGGGATGGGGGGGGGGGGGGGGGGGGGAGCGTAGCAGAGAAGACTGAAGTAGGAAACAACAAAGAGGTGTGTTGATAGTAATACTGGTTTTTGTCGGTGTTTCTCCATGCAAGCGGAGAGGAGTGATAATACTGGTTTTTGTCGGTGTTTCTCCATGGCAGCAGGCTTTGTTGTAAGACCACGAAAGTCCGCTCAGTGCCGTCCTGTTTATGGAGAGTGGAGAGCGTACGGCTTTGACCCAGTGTCGGAACCAAAAAAGTATGACGCTGGCTCGACTGACGTAAAGAAGGCACACTGATTAAAAACTGGAACTCCAAACAATGCAATGGATTTAAGATGTAATTTAACTATGATGCACAGACTACTTAAAAAGTCAATGTACATTTTTTTTTTCCGTTCTGACAGCAACTTCTGCTCCAATTTAGCTGCCAGTCCACGCAATGTGCCTAGTGTCCTTGAGAGGCTGCACAAAATGATACGCTTTGATGCGATGTGCTTTTTTGTTTTCGTTTGTTTGTTTTTTTTTTTTTTTTTTTTTTTGTATTGCTGTCTGTAACGTCTAGAAAGACTATGCATATTTGTCGAAAACTGGCTTGTAGGTTTGTATCATACATGATAACTTTGTGTGACTTGACATCAGTCTTGCTTTGAGCGTGGATCGAATGTTGCCTTGTCTTCAGCATCTGGCTGCAGCTGTTTTATGTTCTGATAGGATGAGGACTGGATTAGTCTGGGTTAGGGTCGGAGTTAGGGTCAGGTCTGGTGTAGCTTTTAGTTAGGATCATCAGTGCATTTTCGAAGTTTTCCAGCCCGCTTCCCAACAATCTCGCAAGACTGACTGGTCCCAAAGGACCTCGGATCTACCTTTAGGATGTTATCCCACCATTCACTGTCATTCAGTGCCTGATGATGAAGATGCCACTTTGCAAGAATTAGCTGACCTGGCAAACTATATCACGGTGCACACGAGTGCTGGTAGGCAATGACTTGAGAGTTGACTTCAACGCGGTGACAGCCCTGATATGGCCCTTTGCAGTCGGTTGGGCTATAAGCATTCTCCCTCTCTCTCTCTCTCTCTCTCTCTCTCTCTCTCTCTCTCTCTCTCTACTGGTAGGCGGACAAAGAAAATGAGACAGATGCTAGAGAAGACGGAGGAAGTGTGACTCTCCTGTTGCCGGATGTGTGGAAATAAACAAGCCTGTATCCTAGTTTTGCCACCTCTCTGGAGGACAAAGAGAACTAGTACTCGGACAGGTTAATCAGAGTTGTTTTGAAGTCATTAATGGTGGCTCCAGCCACTCCTACTAGGGGATACCAGACATGTTCGTAATCAGTGTTGTTTTGAAGTCATTAATGGTGCCTTCAGCCACTCCTGCTCGGGGTTACCAGGCATGTTCAACAGAAGCCTTGCCGGGGGGGGGGGGGGGGGGGGGGGGGGGGGGGGGGATGCAATGCAGTGGTGTTTACAGCATCGTAGCTTGTGGGCTGGAGATGATTGGTGTAAAGTTCCACCATAGACAGGAATTTGCGACCTTGACGAGTCCTTCTGGACTGTGGACACCTATGGGGAACAGTGGAACCACAGTCAAGGTGAATTATGGTCTGCTCAATGATCCGAGTCTAATAAAGCAGTTCAAGTTTCCTTTCCAACGCTGCAGATACTCGAGTCTCTCAGGCTCTTACCATGTTTTCTGACAACGGGCACAGTGTTATTTGTAAACTATGCAGGTGTAACATTCTGTGTCCTGTACACAGATCTTGATCACAAATACTGCCTCGTGTATACCATTTATAAATACAACCTGCATCCGAATGAATCGACACGCCCGGAGATGCTCCTTTCTGCGTCAACTCATCCGCATGCTATAGATTGGGGCAAAGAACGCCGGTAGCATGTTATCATCAGAACACTCCACGACAAGTCAGAATGTGTTGACAAATTGGGTCAAGTCTGATACTGGAATTATTAACCCAGTCAAGTTACAGTCTTGCCTGCGTATAATCTGAGTGGCTGCTATTTAGTTTCTGTTGAGGCGCACATTGTCAAAAGCTGTGTGGAAATCTGGTTCATTGCTGTCTCTATCTACTATCTTAAGCTAATAATGAATAAAGTGCTCAGTAACTTAGCAAGATCGATCTGCCTCATCAAGTGGTGAAACATTCTATTGGTTAAAAGTTTTGCCAAGTAATCATTTAGTGGTGTCCCATCCATATTTTCAAACACTCTGCATTCGACACTGGCAAGACTATCTGAATATGGGCATTAGTACACCTGGGTTAACTGCGTGTGAGCATACCTCTTCTTCTTCTTCATCTGCCCGCCTTCATCAAGCTGTAGATTCTGGCATCTACAAAGGGGTTCAAGTTTGCTGTGGGAGTTATGGGTCAATTTATGCAGTCAGTGCTCACTACCTAACTGCATGGACAGTGGGCAGGGGAAGTGGGGGCCACCACACCCACTATTTCAGACCTCTAACCATGCTTTGGCAGGCCCTACTTCGGAGTGTGGTGGGGAGGGTTTGAACTCTAGGCATGGGGTGGGGAGGGGATGGGTGGGAGAGATGGGGATGGGGGGGGGGATGGGGGGGGGAAATGGGGGGTGGTGGATCAGAGGTAGGACTGAAAGTCCACCACCGAGGCTGATTGAATTGCCTCAGGTGGGAGCTTATTGAACTCTTTGATGGTGCGGGGGAAGAAGAAGAGTTTACGGTAGTTTCTGCAGCTGGACTCCACGGCGTACTGGTGTTCATGAAAGTGCCGAGTGGCGAATCCAGTTTTCAGGAGTCTTGGCGCATGGTTGGTCTCAATCATGATGTCACCATGGTGGTACTTGTAAAGTGTTGTCAGGCGGGGTTCTTCTTCGCCGATCTTCCAGTAATGTCCATCTCAGCTGGTCAAGCATTTCTCCCACGCTCGATGTTTGGCGGTAGCGGTTTACTACCCAGCGGGCAGCCCTCCTCTGGATCTTCACGAGGGACTACGTGTTGGGGGTGGGAGGGGGCGGGCGGGAGTATAAAAGTGACTGGGAAGGATGGCGGTGGGGTGGGGGGTAAGGGGTGGGGGGGGGGGGGTTTGTAGGGAATGGTGGTCAGGAGGAGGGTAACGGAAAGAGGGATGGGGGTGATGGGGAAGGGGGTGGTGGTGGTGGTTGTTTCAGGTTCTAGAGATGGGAGGCCAGGCTGGACTTGAAGCAGTCCAGTGACTCGGTCGTCACGACCTCCTTCTCTTCTTCCTTTACACGACCAACATCATTTTGCTGATGGTTTTGTCGTATTTGGGGAGATTGCTGAAGATTGCGCTGTTGTGAGGATTTGGGAAAAAAAAAAAAGGGGGGGGGGGGGGGGGGGGGGGGTTAGGGAATAGTGGTCAGGAGGAGGCGGGGGGGGGGGGGGGGTTGTTTCAGGATCTACAGATGGGAGGCCAGCCTGGACTTGAAACAGTCCAGTGACTCAGCTGTCACAACCTCCTGAGGCAACTTGTTCCATTCTGGTATGGTCCTCGGAAAGAACGTCATCTGCCTGTACCGCGTCGTGCATGTGGGAATGTTGTAGCTCAGGTCGTTGTTGATCCTAGAACTCAGCCTGCTATCAGATGGTTTGGGCAGGTACATGGAGTTAATGGAGATGAGTCCGTGATGGAATTTATAAAACATCTCCAAGCGGGCTTTCTTACGACGCTGTTGTAGGGAAGGCCAATTAAGAGAGTCATGGATGGAGTCGACGACGCATGATGTTTGGCGGTGGCGATTTGACACCCATCTTGCTGCTCTTCGTTGGATCTTCTCGAGGGCCTCAATCTCGTTTGCAGTGTAGGGATCCCAAACGGTGGCCGCGTACTCAAGAAGCGGGCGAACAAGGACTTTATACGCAGTTTCCTTTGTTTTCTTGTTGCCGATCTTGAGGTTGCGCCGGATGAAGCCCAAGGTCTTGCTAGCTTTCTTCGTGATGGAATCAATGTGAGATTCCCACTGCATATTGTCCTGGATGTTGACACCAAGGTATTTAGTGGTGTTGACATTTTCGATATTCTGTCCATGTAGCTCATACACAGGGCAGTCTTGTTCCGCTTCCGAGAAACTCTCAGCGTTGAGCACTTCTGTGGATGGAACCTGTGTGGTGCATCAAAAGACAGTGCTTTGGAAGTTCTTCAGCAAATTATTTCAAAAGGTCTAGGCTGGTTACCATCAGAGCCCTTTGATATGTTCACATGATGTGTACACATTTGGATGTTGTAAAAAAAACAAACAAACAAACAAAAAAGAAACACCCTAACATTTAAATATATCGTATCTGATTTCAACATGAACTGGCTATCAGCGCGAGGTGAGAAAGCTGCAATATTCATTTTGTTCTAGCACACTATTTCTCCCATCTTTAGCGACATGCTATACAGCTAGAACGAGCGATTTTTCTTTTTTAAATTTCCGTATGCCCGTTTCCCTTCCCCCTATCCCTTCTGCTGCTCTAAGAAAAAAAAAAAAAAAATCGGAGCTGTCTGCGGTAACAGACGAAAGTCTCAGTTGTCACCGGATCTTACTAAATGGGGTACATGAGGAGATTGAAATGAAAATAACAGGTGAAAAATTATCTTGAACGTGTAACATGCGCACATAAGCTACGTGTAAACTAAGTACTGTTGTCCATTCAAGTTTTGTAATTTTCACGGACGAGGCGACGCGATTTGGTCCTAGGTAATGGATTCCAACCCAAACACTCAATGAGCGTCATGTGACTTTGACGTCATGCGCATAAGAATGCGCGTACACACAAATTATGGCAGGAAGGGATGTCCTTCTGCAACGTCTGCTACAGACGCAAAGAACATGTAGCCGATCTCAGTGTTGTGATATGAGTGCATCTTTATAGTAACGTCCCATAATATTGCACACCCCAGTATGGCTGGTAAGAGATCGAAAGCTGGTTACGATGGCAAGATCGCCGGTTTGTATGATCTGGAGGACACCATCGGCCAAGGCCATTTCGCTGTGGTGAAGCTTGCGAGGCACGTCTTCACTGGTGAAAAAGTGGCTGTCAAAGTGATCGACAAAACTAAGTTGGATGAAGTATCGCGGTCACATCTATTCCAGGAAGTGAGATGTATGAAATTAGTTCAGCACCCAAATGTGGTGAGGCTTTACGAAGTGATAGACACTCAGACCAAATTATACCTGATTCTTGAATTGGGCGATGGAGGTGACATGTATGATTATATTATGAAGCATTCAGGAGGACTGGACGAAAAACTGGCCAAAAGGTACTTTAGACAGATAGTTGAAGCGATATCATACTGTCATAAACTTCACGTTGTACACAGAGATCTAAAGCCTGAGAATGTTGTGTTCTTCGAGAAGCTGGGTCTTGTCAAAACTCACAGACTTCGGCTTTAGCAACATGTTTGCTCCTGGCAAAAAGCTTGAAACATCATGTGGATCTCTTGCCTATTCAGCTCCAGAAATTCTTTTGGGGGATTCTTATGATGCTCCTGCAGTAGGTAAGTGTGATGAAACTCAACGATGTACAGTAAAATTGCATGAAAACTTATAAGGTATGAGTATACTTCTGTCTCTCACTCTCTCTCACTCTGTCTCTCTCTCTTTCACACAGACACACACACACACATATGCATACACACACACACACACGCGTGCGCATGTGCACGTGCACTTACACACACACACATGCGTGTACATGCGTGCACACACACACACACACACACACCTCACACACCACACACACTCACACACATGCACACACTCACACACACACTCACACTCACACACACACACACACACACACACACACACACACACACTCACTCACTCGCACACACACACATACACACACATACACACTCACACACACACACACACACACACACACACACACACACACACACACACACACACACACACACACACACGAACGCATGTACCACACACACACACACACACACACACACACACACACACACACACACACACACACACACACACACTTAAGCATACATGTATGATATCTTTGCATGCATACATTCACAATGCTTGTATCCAGTGACACACACACACAGACACACACATACATGACACAGGCATACAAACAGCACAGCAACATGCAGCACATTGTCGGCAATAATCTTTTTAAAATTTCACAGATGGTTTTAAAAAACTTTGTTTTATTCAGTAACCCAAAGGTATTGTTAATTTTAAAAACACTCAAGTAGTTATAGAAACCTAAAGGTAATCAGTTAATATTGGCAATAGGCCAGTTGTTCATTCAGCATTCTAATTTCATAATCAAACTGGTCATACTTGACTGAGCACAGAGGCCAGGTATTGACACAGTGGCAGCTTGAGCTCTTTGTGTGGTCATACCCCCCAGGGACCAGGCACTTGGATAAGCTGTAGCATAACACATTACTGCTAGAGCCAGAGGTCATGTTAAGGTATATATTTTATATACTGGAGACCTAAATACTTTAGCTACCTAAAGTTTTCAGATGCTTACAATTACATGAACACAATTCATATACAGACTTTGATTCTATTTGGTCTACAACTATTAATGATAAGTATTCAACCAGTGGATGCCAAATTAGATGAGTAAATCCCACTTTGGCATTTTAGTAGGTCTGTATAATACCAATGTAGCAATAAAGTATAACATTCTTCATCAATCCCAGATGTATATCCAAATTTATAACATTATATTGGTATCACTGCGAAAAACAGCGCTGTAGAAGAAAATTTAACATTCCTGTGTCAGACTGATCAATACAAGTACACTAACAGTTTGTGCAGATGAGATATACTAGGCAAGACTTTTTTCTTGGATTGCTTGTGACACTGAACATAAAAATATATATAGTTTTATGTAATAATCATGTAATATTCTGTGTACAGCAGCAAGGGAATAAGCTTCAAACATCTGTCTGTGGAATCATGAACAGGGAAAGAAAATAATGTCAGATTGGAATAAACCTGATGATGGAACGTTCCAGGTGAACCATGCATCTTTTTGTTAGTTTGAAAAAAAATCTATTTGATCAAGTTAACAGCTCTGAAGTGTTTATATATCTTACTAGGATCTAATGACTAGGCCACTAGCTGTAGACCATGTATCATTAATATTTGGCCAATTGATCGTTTAATGTTTATGGACTTTTAAAAAGAAAAAAAAATGCTTCAGTGGAACTGGAGGATTTATCAGTACAGCCATCAGAATTTTGATCCATCTTATTTCAAAATCTGTCTGCCTGTCAGTCTACCAACCTATGTATATATATGTATGTATATGTGCAGAAAGTGGTGGTGAAGGAAAAAAGCTTGGATGGGATGGAGAGAGAGAGAGAGAGAGAGAGAGAGAGAGAGAGAGAGAGAGAGAGAGAGAGAGAGTATGTGTGTGTGTGTGTCTGTGTGTTTGTATAACAGACAGACAGGCAGAGGGAAGGGAAAAAGGAGGGGTAGTGGAGGAGAGAGGAGAGAAGGGGTAGGAGGATGGGAAGACAAACAAGGAAAGGGGAGGGTTGTCAGTGCCATGATGGTGGGAGAGCAGCCCTGAGAGGTGGAGGCAGAGAAAATGGCAAGGCAGACAGTGAAAAGGGCAGAGTGGGCAAAGAGGTCATTAACCTTTTCGCGACGCGCCGTGCGATAGTGACGGCAACTCTGTCGACCCGTTCACGACGAGCCGTGCACTGTGACGGCAGCACTGCAGTACTGCTTGGACGTGCCGTGCCTCCGTGACGGCACAACTATAAAAAAATTCCCATGCTCTCTCGTCTACCGTCTAGGGGATGCAGCTGCCATAAATATTTAGAACAGGGTTCTAGCCACTGGGAGGGTAAGTTTACATGCACTAGCGATGACCGCTGTGACCTTAGAGCAGTCCGAACAAAAAGAGACCCGTCTGGCACTGTAAGGCACGTGTGGAATTTCCTGCCTCACCAATATATCGGGCAGAAGGAGAATGACATGTGGTTTTAGAACTGGTTCAGTAAAGTAGTTCAGAAAATGAGGGGGTAAAGGTGTACACGTTTTTCGAAAAGAATCTGAGCTTCATTTTTATTTGCTCTGTGTATTTAATAGTTTTATAAGTCGTATCATCTGAAACAAAAAAAAACAGTGAAAAGTGTGTACTGTGTGCAATGATTTAAATGCCTAAAAAAAAAAAAATCACTTGGATTACATATATTGAATACCTCAGCCTTCTCTGCATCTGTTTAAAGTAAGAGCGAAGTTTTATGCCCTTTTCTTCCTCATTTGCTGTTGTCATACTAACCAAACAAACGTAAACTAGATTGTGTTCTCCTACATTTTACTTATGTTTGTTTCCGTAACAAAAGCATTGCTATTTTACCAAAAATATATTTCAATTCTATGCTCATTACAAAGTTCGCACTTTACCCTTTCCGTTGATATATAACAACTGCTTGTTAGGTTTATATTAGGACACGTAAAATAAAATAAAAAAGTGCGAAAATCGCACGTCTGCAACGGTTGTAAGCACGTGCGGTGCACGCGCATGCAGGGAAGCGGCGTTGCTCTGCCGCGCTCGTCTGGAAAGTATTAAGGGGTGACTTCTGTAAAGTCACTTTCCTTCCGGGTAACTGACATGGGTAACTGACATTTTAACGTTGTGCTCAAAATGTTCTTGAAGTCTGATGACAACCAATTTTCATGCACTGTTGGGATTTTATGAAGCTACACTCTTGACAGACAGACAGACACACACACACACACTCACACACACACACACACACACACACACACACACACACACACACACACACACACACACACACACACATATGTACATACACATATACATACACACATATAACATACAGACAGACAGACAGACAGACGCACACACACACACACACACACACACACACACACACACACACACACACACACACACACACACGCACACACATACAACATATATATACAGACACTCACAGACGCACACAGACACATGCGTGCATACACACACACACACACACACACACACACACACACACACACACACACACACACACACACACACACACACCACATATGTATACACACATTCATGCACATAGGTAGACACACATGCTCTCTCTCTCTCTCTCTCTCTCTCTCTCTCTCTCTCTCTCTCTCTCTCTCTCTCACACACACACACACACACACACACACATATAATTTGTGCACATGCACACACACACACACACACACACACACACACACACACACACACACAAATGGATAAGCATTTTACTTAGAATATTTGAAAAATGCTGGAGCTCAGGTCATTTACCACAAATATGGAAAGAATCAGTAGTAGTACCGATTCACAAGGAAGGTAAACTGAAAGATAGTATAGATAGTTACAGACCTATTTTATTAACTTCTTATGTCTGTAAACTTTATGAAACAATTGTTTTAAATAGACTGAACTACTGTTGCGAAAAGAACAAAGTTATTCCCACAAACCAAGCAGGTTTTCGAAAGGGTAGAAGTGCTATTGAACATTTGGTCAAACTTACCACTCAAATTAAACATCAGTTTTCCAGGAGAAAATGCTTACTAGCAACCTTTTTTGATATCACTAAAGCTTACGATCAAGTATGGTACTCTCATTTGCTTTATAAACTTAAAGAGGTCGGATTATCAGGAAACATCTATGATTTTCTTAAAGACTTCTTAGAAAATAGATATATTAGAATAAAGGTAGGGAACTCTTACTCTGCAAGAAGAAAATTACACATGGGCATTCCTCAGGGGTCTGTTATTGCCCCTGTACTTTTTAATATTCTGATGTACGATTTACCCACAAAAATGACTAAGAACATAGAACTAGTCCAATATGCAGATGACATATGCATATGGATGAAAGTGACATTAAAAGAAGGTACACCTGTCAGATCACAAAACTATATCAAAAAGTCATATCAAAAAGAGTTAAATACCCTTTCTGCTTACATGACTGAAAATGGTTTGCAAATATCAACTGAAAAAACACACATGATGTTATTTAACACTGGGATCTGATCCAGTTAATATGCCTTTATTTCAGGTCAACGGCATACCCATTAAATATACAAAAATGGTGAAATTCCTTGGAGTAAATTTAACATCAAAGTTGTCATGGAATTTTCATATAGAGCATATTCTAACAAAAGCTCGAAAAACTTTAAATCTATTAAAAGATTATTAGCAAGCACGCTTGGGCTCAGGACACAGTTACACTTTTGCACCTTTCCAATGCACTGGTTAGATCAAAATTAACGTATGCACAAGAGGTGTTCTTCAGTGCACACAAATACTTACTGAAAAAACTTCAAAGTATTGATTCCAAAGCATATAAGTTAGCCATGGGACTACCAGTCCATGCCTCTTGTACAAAAGCATATAGTGCTGCTGGGATATTACCACTGGAAGAAAATAGGAATCTTGCATGCACCAAATTTGTTATAAGAAGTTCTACTATAGACAATAATTTAGGCCCTGAAATAAATATTAAATCGGACACTGATTTTCCCAAAAGGGCTAAAAACATATCATCTCAAACGACTCTTAGAACATATACTTCCTCGATTTTAGAATCCTCAGATATCGAGCTAACATCTATTGCAAAAAGATCCATTGTGTCTCCTGTCCCTCCCTGGAAACTAATACGAGCACATTTTGACATTGAGCATACAGATTTAACAAAGGCTGAAAATACTAGTTTATTGTTATCCAATGTCAAAATGCATTTGCATGATCACTGTTCCAACCATTTTAAGATATACACTGATGGATCATTAATCAATGAACATGCAGGTGCAGCATACATTATCCTAGGCCTTAACAAAGAAAAGTCTTATTATCTTGGAAAAAAAAACAAATCTATATTCACTGCTGAGTTATTTGCTATAATTATGGCTTTAAAGTTTGTTGTTGATTACCCTCAAATTTATGTAAAGTTGTTTTATGTGTAGATTCCAAGTCAGTTCTTACTGCAATGAAGAATTTTGAATAAAAGTTCGACCTGAGATGATCACTGAAATACATAATTTAGTACATTTCCTCTCAATCAGAGAGGCACTGAAATAACATTTCTTTGGGTGCCCTCCCACTGTGGGTTATATTATAATGAAAAAGTTGATATTCTAGCAAAGAGAGGAGCAAAACAGTCTTCAGATCCGCATTTTTTAAACTTATCTATGTCAGTGCAAGAGTGCTATACTTTGGCAGAAAAAGTACAATTTTCTCATTTTCATTTGATAGAAAGAGAAACTGGGTGTTTTGGTTTACACAATGAAATGAAAAATATGCATGAAAAGTTAAGTAAGTACGATCAAAAATATTTATCATAGACGACAGATAAGTTCTTAATCTGTAGATGGAAACTGGATTGTTTAAAAACAAAGTATGTCAAAAATATACATTGTATATGTGGCCATAGCATTTCAGCTGATCACATTCTTGTGTGTAACTTAATGAAAAATTCATTCCAAATGCGTCTGTACAGCCTATTCAAAATGTTTTCCTGTTAGCAAGTGAAACATATCTTTTCTTTTTGCACTTAGCTAAAAGTCCAATTGGCAAATACTTATAATCGATAACAGTCAGTGGTGAGACGAGAGACAGAAGAGGTTTTTTTTTTTTTTTTTTTTTTTTTTTTAAATCTTTGATTAAGTGGACATCCTATTTTGTGTTATAGTTGTAAATAAGTTGATTCTTTTGACTCGTTGTGCTAACCTTTTCTCCCAGGCCTGATTTTTTTTTTTTTTTTCCCATCTAATATCACGTAATGTGGAAAGACGTAAAACAAAACAACAACAACACAACAACACACACACACACACACACACTGGCATTCATACATGCATGCTTGCACACAAATTGTTACACTGAGACAAACAGGTATGCATATTGTGCCCATGCATGCATGTATTTCTCCTTAGTTTGCATGCATGCAAACATTCTGTTCTCAAAATGACTTTAACATTTGTGTACATATTAAGTGCATTGCTTATTAGGCTGTTCAGGTTTAACTGAGAAGTTTTAGAGTAGTTCAACAGTTTTAACCACTTTTTTTTTCCAATTTTCACAAAGCAGCAAGAACAGGCTTAATCTTGTGCTCTGCATTTTATCTGCATATGATGTCAGATAGAGCCAGAAAATGTGAAGTTCGAGCAAATGAGAACAAGGGTGTTATCTCTTTCTTTTTTGCTTGCTTGCATGTGTGTGTGTGTGTGTGTGTGTGTGTGTGTGTGTGTGTGTGTGTGTGCTTTATTAAAATTTTTGTGCTTCATACTCATGTCTGGAAAAAAGAACTCTGAACTTTTATTTGAACCTTTCCTCTTACCCCAAACCCTGCTTGTGTCTGTATTTTGGAACAAAAATTCAGCAAAAAATCTGAAGAGAACCTCAGATCCTACTCCTTGGAAACTGTCGTCTACCCCTTCTGAACAACACAGGTATGGACCGTGAAATCAAGTCTGATTTGTCCATGGATATTTTCAGATGATCTGCCATGGACATTAGACTAGTACACACACTCTGGAGATCTGCTTTGATCTGGCCTCTTTCCTGTAAAGACAAGTTCTCTGGTGTACAAGACATTTTGTCCTGAACTTTGTCCTAAATTCCCATCCTTTCAAAAAATTATATTCCGATGGTTCCAAAGCTGAAGAAAAGAGTTGCTTCTGCAGTGTACTCTGCTCAACAGCGCCTTCTAAGAATTTTTGTTCAAACTTTGTTCTAAAAGTGCATTGTTTCAAAGAATTTTTGTTAAATGATTTCAATTCTGAGGAAGGAACTGCTTCTGTGATGTGCTGCTTCTAAAACAGCTCCCTGTCAGAATTTTTCCTGAACTTTTGTTCCAACTTTTTCCACTCAAAGAAGATTATTTTATGATGGTTTTAAATCTGAAGAAGGAGTTACTTCTGCAATATTCTGCTCAACAGCTCCGTCTCAGAAAATGTTCAAAACACACTCCCTCAGACAGCTGCATCTACAGTGCTGAGCTCATTGTGTGGCTGGTGCTTCAGTCTGTCTCAAAGTCAAACTCAAAAGATAGATGTTCTCATTCTCTCTGACTTCCTTCTGCTGCTTTGGAGGCATTCTTGGCTGTAACCTCAACCACCCTTGTTTGAAAAGTACATCTCCCAGAAATCTGATAGTTATAACATTAATTTTTGCTTGGATTCCTGGCTATGTTGGCATTCAACAAGGCAGCAACGTGGCTGATCAGCTTGCCAAGAACACCATAACTCAAGAATAGTGTAGATCCTCTTCTTCATCCCTTTCTTTTTTAAAAGATTTTTTATTTTCTTTTTCTTTTTTTTTTTTTCTTTTTTTTTTTTTTTTTTTTTTGCTGTCCAAACCTCTGCACCACCTCAGAGGCAGTGCACCTACGCCGCTCATTCTGACACTCCATCCACAGCCACAGCCCGGTCGGCCCCGCCCCAGCCCCAGCACCGGCAATCCACAGGGAGCAGTGAATGTCAAGTCATCAAGAGGCAACCCACTAGAGGAGACACTGCACTGCTGCTGAGTCACTTCGGTGGTGTTCAGTGGCGCCTGTTCTGATCCAACATATGCAGGACACCACCTACTAAGCCCCCTACTGACGACAATAATTGCTTAGTCGCAGAGCCGGCGTGAGTGAGCTCTCCCTCCAGAGGGTGCCACCATGTCCGTCCAACGACAGCCCCCCATGGACTCGCCGATACCGGTGACCCCAACGGAACCAAACCAAAGCCACAGACGTGGAGAGGACATCGAAATTGAGGTCACCATGAGAGCAGGGCATGGAGGGCCACAGAATTTGAGGCTTTTTTTTTTTTTTTAATGCTAATCGATGAGAATGAGGATGATAAGATGATGCTACGGACTTCCATTTTGGTCTGAGACTACAGGACAGGGCTGTACTCTACGCTTCCTTTCATAATATATCCCGGCATCAAACCAGGCCTGAGAGATACAGGCACCTGCAGTGTTGGTCAGGAAATTTGAGCAACGCTCTCAGAAACGCATCCATTAAGTGGATGAAACTCGACTGTGTGGTCCCAGTCTTCCCAACTGAGTCCACAGCAACTCAACTCTGGGTAGGAGCTGGTAGGGGCAGAAAAAGCGACATGACTTCTGATGGGATTCGAACCCACGACCTCCAAGCTGGGAGTCCGCAGCGCTAACCACTTCGCCATGGCGGCTGGTATTTCATTTTTTTTTTTTTTTTTTTTTAATCAGAAACCCAAAGCTCATATTTTATGTCAAAGACCTCAGACAAAAGGACTGGAACTTGCAGACATAACAAAACTCTTTCAAATCCGTAAGAGATTTTACCATCTGTCACTAGTGGCTGTCAAAAAAAGAAACAGTTTTGTGCCAGTGACACACAGGCCACTTTTTTTCTTTCTTCTTAAATACCCACTTTTTTTTAAAAGGTTAAATATGATAAAAAGCTCTGTGGTGCATCCATATGATGTACCGCTCTTGAAAGCATGTTCATGTAGAATGTTGGGACTTCACATGTAACACATTATAAACACTTCACAACAGACTCCCTGAAAACGGTCAGAGATGTTCAACCAGATGTGATTTTTTAGGTGCTGAAAGAGGTGCATATCTTGCATGGGATCTAAGATTTGATGAGAGAAAGTTTTTTTTTTAAAAACACCTTTTGCTTGCTTAAGAAAAAATTAGGGTTGTGATTATTTTTGTTTTCTTTTTAACAAACAGCTGTGTATGGTGGTGTTGACAAGATGACAGTCATGTTATGGTTCTTCAAGGTTTGGTTTTGTAAACAGTATGAACTGAAAAGTTTGAATTGAATTGAATGCACTTTTGTTTGAGTTCTCTTGTATTCTTAGCATTTTCTTTTCTTTTCTTTTTGGTTAAGTTTTTTTGTTTGGAAGAGGTGGCATTTGGTTTTTCTTGTTTTTTTTTTTTACTTTTTCAAGGTTTTAAAGTTTTTTTTCCCCCATATTCTCCGCAAAACAAAACAAACAAAAAATCCTGTTGCATCTTGTTTTAAAAACAAGATGAACCTTTCTTCCATTTTTCAGTGTGATCATAATCCTGTGCCAGGTAATGACTAACTGGCCATGAAGCAGTTGATCAAGGTTTCACAACAATGAATTCAGATGTGAAGTGTTTTCAAATTATTACTCAATTACTGAGACTGTGACTTAGAGTTTAAGCTGTACTTTCATAGTTACGTATGTGTGAGCTGTTTATATTGTATGATAATGATCATGGACATTTATATAGCATTTTCTGAAGCTCAGAGTTGCCTTACACAAAGGTAACAAACAGCGATAAGTAATAGACAGATTACATAATAGATTTTATA
>JADBJO010002252.1:266321-268821 GCA_016801955.1 Conus betulinus
TACAAATTTCAACTTATCACAGACATTTTTTGATTCTTGCATATTGTTAATGCTTGTTTGCCTAGAATATTATTCGTTATGTTTTTCTTCCCTGGAACAGCTCCATAGAAAAAGACTCATACAATCACATCACTGCCACTTACTACTTGCTTATCGAGCGTCGACTTCGTAAACATCATCAACATGACAATCAGCTGACGACGCAGCAGCTGCAGCAGCCATCCAGCGGGATATTGCGCAAGCAGTCGACTCCGTCTCCTTCCAAGACTGCCAAGCCCCAGCTGGAACCCTTGATGCTGTCGCCTCGGTATGTTTCCTTTCATTCTTCTTTCTTTCTTTCTTTCTTTCTTTCTTTTTTTTTTGTTCCTAATTTCATTTGTTTATTTGTCTTTAAAACAGTTAGTTACTTTTCTTTTAGTCTTTCATCTCTTCTTTTAAAAGGTGTGTGTGTGTGTGTGTGTGTGTGTGTGTGTGTGTGTGTGTGTGTGTGGCTGTGTATATGTGTGTGTGTGTCTTATTTTATCTTTTTTTTTTTTATTTTTCATTTTGTATTTTTTGATTTGGCAACTGAATGCATAGTGTTAGTAATTCTGCAATGAGTCTACCCTTTTTTTTTTCTCTTTTTTCCCCAGGCAGTGTTGTTGCAATTATGAAGGATCTGTCTTCTTGATATTTCCTGTCTTATGATTTTTGTCTATTGTAGGTTGTATTGTTTAGTTATGTTGTAGCTTAGTAAATATTGAATTTGTAAACATATTGACATCCATCAAGGTAGCTTTATTTCCGCCAGCTTTTTGTCAGCAGGATTAACTAAAAACTAGTGAATCTAATTTAGTGGAACTTTAAAGATGGAATGTGACTAATGGAGAACCCCACTGAATTCAGATGTCAATTCCAGACCAAAGAGCAGATCAAGGATTCAGCTGGAACTTCAGCCTTAGAAACACTTTGTAAAGAACAGATTGTAATGAAACCTGGTGACACTTAATCCATGTATAAAAACTATTCAACTGATAGTGATGAAAACTGGGTGAAACTTAATCCATGTAAAAAGTATGTAACTGATTGTAATGAAACAGGAAGTAGCAAAATCCACCTAAAAACTACACAACTTATTGTAATGGAAATGGTTGAAACGTAAACCGTGTAAAAATTATATAACTGATTGTAATGAAGCTGGGTGGAACTGTAAACCATGCAAAAACTGTACAACTGATTGTAATGAAATGAAAAGAGAATGTGTAGTAGAAGGATAAAGCCATTGGGGGAAAGGGGAGGGTGGATATACAGAAAGCTCATACAGACTACACATTAAGTCATAGATGTGTAGAGTTTTCCTGATTCAGTAACTTTAGCAACTGTTGACATTTTGATGAGAATTGTAGTAGATATATGTTAGCTTTTTTTCGCAGTTTTGTGTCGTTGGGGATGCAGCTGTTGAAAAAAGGGGTGAGGTTAGTGCAGATTTATGTCAGCTTTTTTCACAGTGAGTTTGTGTCGTTGGGGATGCAGCTGTTGAAAAAAGGGGTGAGGTTAGGGCAGGTCTGTGATGGTCTCTGCATCATCAGCATTATCAGGTTCACTCCTCTTGTGTTCCAAGTCTGACACACCTCTGTGCAGAATGGGCATTGGTGAACATAAAGCAGGTATCACTTACCCCCAAACTGGTGTTCAGTGGACTTCAGTGTACATATGGCATGGAAAGAAGGAAGGGAGGTGGATGAAACACACATGGTATAGAGACACACTTCAACCTAACTTTGTTTCTTGGTTCTCCAGTGGATAAGTTGTATTCTTATCAAACACAGTCAGTTGAAAATAAAAAACAAGAAAAGTCAGAACTTGCTACTTAAATTGTTTATTATGTGTGTGTACATGTGCATGCATGTGTGTGTGTGTGTGTGTGTGTGTGTGTGTGTGTGTGTGTGTGTGTGCATGTGTGCGCCCCCCATCAAAATGCTTGTTGAGATCAGACATACCTTACAAGCAAGACTTGTCATGATGCATTGTGTGTATTTCAGAACAAAAGTTACTGAGGTTCGTAATAGTCTATCTCAAAGCTCCAGCTCCATTTATACATAAATGCTGATGCTCTTCTTTAAGAATAAAAAACGTATAGGTGTAAAGAATGTGCTTTTTTTTGTCTGGGGGTCAGTCTGTTGAAAGCTGACTTATGTGCATTTTCATAGAAGGACGTCTGCGAGTGCAACAGTAAGCTGGGACGGGTTGTTGTCTCCGCCACCGACACAATCTGTGAGCTTTAGCGATGAGATCAGGTCAGACATTTTGGAGGGACTTCAGCGTAATCCTGCTATACCACTGCACCTCCAATGCAACTTCTTGCTTTCTTGACTAGAAACAGTTTGGCTTTAGATGCTGTTGCAGCCTTGCAAGCCATTTACTTGATGTGTATTTCATTTATATATATATGTGTATATATATTCGGATGTGCCCACAGGATCCTAACATTTTCTGACACTGATGGTTTCTAACTTAATCT
>JADBJO010002252.1:273821-330078 GCA_016801955.1 Conus betulinus
CAGACCCAGGGGAAGACAGCCAGAAGCTGCAGAAAGCCGAGAAGCCACAGAGGGCCCTGAAGGTTTCCGTCTTGACCAACTTTTTTGAGCAGAAAGCCAAGGAGGGGAGCAGAAAGGGCAAAGGGCGAAAGTTCAACTTGGGCTGCATGAGGGCACGCAATCGTCCTACTGACGTGTAATTTTTTTTTCCTCGTTTAGTTTGGTTTACCTCCCTGTATGATCCTACCTCAGCATTCCGGAATGTTTCTCCCAATGATGGAGCCCTGTGGCATTGTTACTTTTGGAATGACAAGCCTTCGGTTTGAGCTGATCTGTGTTTATCTCTTGTTTTTTTTTGACGTTACATGACTTGAGTTTGTTGACTTCTTGTTATTTTCAGTGTTGTTATTGTCAGGAATGCTTTTGCAGTGCATTTATATTTTTTGCAGTGTTCATTTGTTTGTGGTTTCTGAAATTGTTGTGTGTTTTCCAAGCAATTATGGGTTGACCGTTATCATAGCATGCGGAGTGAGTGACATAACATACTCCAGGTGTATATCAGGGCAGTAGAACCATCTGTGTGATCCCTCTAAGAAATGGTCGAGAATGGCATTTCTAAAGGAAGGGACGCTTGATTGGGAGGCCAGTGTAGCAGAAACAAAACAGGAAAATGTTCCAGAATAAATCTTTTAAATCTTTTTTCAGGGAGGGAGTTAGTACTCTGAGGGGGGGGGGGGGGGGGTGGTCTATAATATTATCTGTATCTGGATCTTTGTGTCTGTTATTATCCCCGTGGTCCAACTTGATGATCAGTACAATGTTCTAGCTTCTATTCCTATAAAAGATGACATTTGAACAGTGAGTAGTGTTCATCCCACCATTACAACAAGTCTTAGTAGTGTTCATCCCACCATTACAACGAGTCTTAGTAGTGTTCATCCCACCATTACAACAAGACTTAGTAGTGTTCATCCCACCATTACAACAAGACTTAGTAGTGTTCATCCCACCATTACAACAAGACTTAGTAGTGTTCATCCCACCATTACAACAAGACTTAGTAGTGTTCATCCCGCCATTACCACAAACATTTGTGTTGGACTGACACTTTACTGTGAGATGCATACAAACATCTGCCTATTGATTTTGATGTGAACATGAGTGGAGTGAATTACTGGCAATTACCAGTTGCCTTTTGATGAAAAGGTAGCAAGGTCTTGAAATGGTCTCTAAATCAAGACATAAAGATTTCCTCATTTTGTCCGACTTCCTTTCTGCTTTGGAGGCCATTGCTGGCCGTAACCTCAAGCACCCTCAGCTGCTGAACTGTGCACCTGCTTTCAGATCAGATGGATTTAATATAGTGTTTGCTTGGGTTCCAGCCATGTGGGCATTCGAGGCAATGAAGTGGTCGATCAGCTTGCCAAGAGCGCCACATAGAAAAAGAGTTCAGCAGGTTGTCTATTCCTCACACTGATCTGAAAACCAAAACTCAGGCTTATGTCAGAAACCTCTGGCAAGAGGAACAGAACGCGCTGACGGATAACAGAATATTTAAAGCCTGTCCAAACCTGAAAGAGTTTTTACCCTGTTTCCGAGCCAGCTGTAAAGAAGAAACAGTTTTGTGCTGTTTTTGCATACAGACCACTCCTTTTACACCCATTCTTATCTTTTAAAAGGTGAAGAAACTCTGTGGTGCATTCCATGTCATGTGCCACACAGAGTGAAGCATATTCTTTTGGAGTGTTGAAACTTGCATGATGTGAGACGTAAACATTTGACAGCAGACTCCATGAAAACCTTATTCAGAGATGTCCCACCTGATGTGATCTTTGAATTTCTGAAAGTGATTCACATTTTTCATCTGATCTAAAGATTTTATGGAGAAAGATTTTTAACAAAAAATTTCCGGTGTGTTTTTAGAAGGTGCGTTATAACAACTTGCGGGCTGACTTCAGCGCGGTGACAGCCCCGAGATGGCCCTTTGCGGTTGGTTGGGCTATAAGTAACATTACCTTACCTTATCTTAGGTAGGTGTTATAAGCTTACACACATATGAAGGAAGGTTTGCATTCAGAGCTTCTGTATATTTCACAGAAGAAAAGAAGTATTCATGCTACTTTTCCCCTGCCCCCCCCCACCCCACCTTCCCCCCCCCCGCCCCCCCCCACACACATACACATCACACACACACACACACACACACACACACACACACACACACAGCCTGTATTGACAGACAGACAAAAGTTCAAAAGTTTGAAATTTCAGTCAGCTCCAGGACATTTTCAATTGTAGAAATGCAGCTGACTGAAAGAGACTCCAGATACAGGATTTAAATCTTTTTTTTTTCAAAAGGTTTCTCAGGATTTAAATTTTTTCTTTTTTTCAAAAGGTTTCTCGGGATTTAATTTTTTTTTTCTTAAAAAAAAACCCCAACGTTTCTGAGGATTTAAATTTTATCTTTTTTTTTTCAAAATGTTTCTCTAAAAAGAAAGGGGTTTACACACACACACACACACACACACACACACACACACACACACACACACACACACACATACATATATATATATATATATATATATATATATATCCATTGATTCCTCCCTCTCTCCCTCTCTCTTTTCCCATTCAGAGCTGTACATGGATTACAACAGGTTTTCTCAAGCTTGTTTCTCCATAAGAATGAAAAGCACAAAAACTGCAAAGTTTGTTGCTTCCGAAAAGCACTTTGGCATCAGTGAATTCCTAGGATATCAAGTATCAAGTAATTCACCTACAGGATATTTTCCATCAACTTACGTTGAAGCAAGGTTTTGCCATTTCTTGTCTTCTACAGATGGTTTTGAGAATAAAAGAGAACTGCATTTACTCTCCAGGACAGTGGGAAAAGAAAGTTTGACAATTATCTGTGTTATAATAGAAAAAGGAAGAAGATGATTACACACGTGTTACTGTTTTTACACAAATTGGTATCTGTTAAAAAGTGCAGAGGCTTTCTGTGCATACTATGTAATGAGCCACTCACTGTGAAACCTTTGCTCTTTGAATGTAGGGACTGGCATGAAATTCGACAGAAACGTTTAACAGCATACTTGCTGCAACCTTGGTTCGGGGTTATTCAAATAGATGTAAATTTTGTGTTTTTGACGGCCGTAAATATTTTTCATCTGATCTAAGGTTTTTTGTGGGAAAAGAGATCCAGTTTTTAGGGGTTTTGAGTATGTTCAAAAGTTTTTAGGGGTTTTGAGTATGTTCAAACGAACAAAAGAAAGTAATCTACAGATTTTTTTTTCCCTTTGTATGGATTACATTCTGACTCTTGACAGCCCTGGTCCTGTGGTGGGTTGGGCTATAAACCACATGGTCTGAATGGAGAAATGGAATTTGACTTGTAACCCTTCCCTCTGTCCTGTGTTTGGCACAGTAGGCCGCTACAGGTGGTGGAGTCCTTGGAGGTGCTGGGCCCCCGGCTGCTGTGGTGGTCAGGTGTCGGGGTCAAGGGTAGATATTGACACATGTACACTACTGACTTAATGCCAACTGCATGCTGCAGGTACCACAGCACCATGGAGCCTAGTCTGACTGGCACACGTCACATGATCTGCACGGACTGTGTATCATATTAACGCAGCACAACTGTGTACTGTGTGAAGCATGAGCAACACCACTTTGTTTGCTGTTGCGGGATGAATAGCTGACTGTATTCTTGTGGAGTTACAAACAGTGAAGATGTTTTGTGGCGAACAGTATAGAGCCAGAGGTTGGTTGTCTATGGTCATCATACCTCAACACAATAATTTACATGGCAGGATGTTTGTGGCTGCCAGTGGTTGATATTCAGATTGACATGCTGTACACAAAGGGAACCATTCTACCCATGGGACTACTTTGTTGAGCCTCATCTGCTTTCTTGCTGGAGCCTTTGGTAATGCTGCTCAAGTCTCCTGACCAGCCATGTTGATATCAGTATATATAAGGAAAAGAAGCCTAGAGTCATAATAGTCTCCAACCAAAGTGGAGCACTTACGGTGTTGTCCCCCTTTCACTCAATTGAAATCAACTAAAACTTTCACACACTCAGTGGATCTCTGCCATGCTGTTGTGGCTGCACCACTATCAGCGTCTCTTCCACATCCATGCTGATGGTGGGGTTTCTGTCCCAGTCTCGATGGTCATCAGATTTGATGGGACATGTGTTGGAAGGCTGCAGTGCTAGTGTGCCCTCCAGAGGGGTTCTGTGAAGCTCTGGGACTAAGCAGTTCTTGTGGTCAGTATGAGTGGCTGACCAGTTGGTTGCTTCTTCTGCTTATTTGGTTAAGAGAAGGGGCTACTGAACAACACCTAAAGACCCAGCAGCAGGACAGAGACTTCTTTGATGAGTGGGCTGACAGCAGGGTGATAAGAGAGTGCTGCAGACTGCCCATGTGATCTGTGCATGGTGGACCTTGGACGACTGACATGAGCAAAATGCCAGGAAAATGATAGAGAAGATTGGGCAAAAAGAAAGGGGGATTCAGCTTGAAGCACTGGAGTCATTTTTTTTTTTGTTCTGAAAATGAACATCTAAGAGTTGAAAAGTGCTGTGATATTGGGTATTTCTTTCCATATCTTTATTATGAAAAGTTGAATTCATTATCTCACTCAGATTGTGATGGGAAGTGAGCATGAATGGTTTTAGCATGCAGAGAGATGTGTATGTAGAGATTCTTGCTACACACTGCACTCTATGGGTTGTCTTGGATGTGCATTTTTGGTTCAAGTACATGTATTTGGTTGTCTTACTTTGCATGAGTGTGTTTTTTCACCGCATTTGAAATGATTCATTGTGTTATTCGTTTTATGGTTTGAATGTATGCACTTGCTGGGAAAACTTTGAAGCAGATTTTCAAATGTTAATGTTATCAGCAATATCAAGGGTATCTGAAGTAGTCGTGGGAATAATGTCTATATTTCCTCTGTGTAATGTCCAGAGTTTTTGTTTGTTTTGTTGTTGGTGGTGATAGTGTTTTGTTGTTGTAGTTGTTTTGTTGTCTTTTTTTGTTTGTGCTTTTGTTTTTGTCTGTTTTGGGTTTTGTTGTTTTTTTTTCTTTCAGCACACAATGCCCAATCATTGGTTTCTTTCTTTCACCATTAATTAATCAGATCTGATTCTTGAACATAGTTTAGGCAGAGCAAAATACTAATAGAATTGTGCATTATCAGGTTCATAACTTTTCAGCTTCTGTGGGATTTGTCGTATTTGTATGTATGTGTATGTGTGTGTGTGTGTGTGTGTGTGTGTGTGTGTGTGCGCGTGCGTACGTGCATGTGTACGTGTGTGTTTGTGTGTGTGTTTTCTGCATTTGTCTGAGACTAACCATGTCTCTTGAAATTCAGTATGGTTTTTATCATGAAGTTTTGTCAAGGCTGAAGGGGTTATTTTTGGTTTACATATCTTTTGAGTAGTTAGCCATCTGTTACAGTTGGTTTTGTTGTTGATTTACAGGCTTTTGACCTGAATTCTGTCACCGCCTCTGTTTGTGTAATTATACAGATATCCTACATTTTGTTTCCAACATGACTTATTATTTAGGACAGAAACATACACACACACACACACACACACACACACACACACACACACACACACACACACACACACACATTCTCTTACACACACACTCTCGCTCACTCTCTCTCTTTCTTTCTCTCTGTCTGTCTCTCTCACACACATTCACGCATACACAGTCAAGCATACACACACACACACACACACACAAACGCACACCTATCTATACATTGCAGATAGGTCTAAATAGTCATGATATCGCTGTAGGGGCTGGCTACTGTAAAAGGAGATAAGCTGAAAAAGGGTGAGAAAGGAAGAATGCAGTTGGGTGGAAGGGTGAAAGGAGGTGAAAAGGGAGGGGAAGGGGGTTTGGTAGAAGTTCGGTTGGAAGGAGAATTTTCTTTCCTTGCTTTTCGCTGTCGCTGATGCTTGAAGGAAACATGCATATTTATGCTGCCTTTTTTTTTGGTGTGCTTTCGCTTGGATTGCCTTCCCCTGTCTTTCTGTGATGTGTATCTGGAGATCTGCATCCCTGTTCTGCCTGCTGGTTCTCAGCTTTAAAAGCATGCAGTTATGCTCACTTTTTGCATGAAGACTTTTTGTTTCTTTTTCTTTTAATAAATAAACCATTTCATTTTTTTTTCTTACATGTTAATTTAGAATATATGACAAACTGGAGAACATCATTAGTCCAGTGTGAGTACAGTAGTGTGATAATGAGATTGAGATTTGTTTTGTGTTTGGGTTTTAAAGATGAAAGTTTATGGTGTCTTTTGGTTTTTCATGTCACTCACATGTCTGTCAAGATAGGGCAGTGTTAAGTGCCTTGAGCACAGGCTGAATTCATTCTCAGGTCTTGTGTGTTTACTGGTAACATTCTGCCTCTGTGCATCTTTGCTAGTTTCCAATGCTTGCATAGGTCATAGAGGGAACAAGTGCTTAGTGTGAGTTGCTGCCATTTGCTCACTGACATTGACAGTTGAATTAGCTTGAGACATCTCAAGGTCAAATTAGCTTTAGATTTCTTCTGGTATTGTCAGCTTTAGATATCTTTTTAGGAATGCTCTCCTAAGATATAGTTTAGTATTGTTTGCTTGACATGATGAGAAATACTGTCGTCTTTAGCTGCCCTTTAATGTTGCCGATATCTGTTGGTACTTTCTGAAATTATCAGCCTTCGATATTGGTGAGGATTGTTCTCTTAAGATGTCTTTTGCATCATTTGTTTGACATGATGTGAAATAGTGTCAGCTTGTTATTTATAGCCCAGCCAGCCACAGAAGCCATAGAGAACATGATTTGAATTCAGCCACTCAGAGAAAAAAAAAGAAAAAGACTGGCTGCTCACTGGCTTATTTGTGACAGTGAAAGTTTTTGCCTTCTCTGGTGTCATTCGCTATACTCCAAAGAAAAATGCTTGAAGGAAAAAAAGAACAAAAAAAGAAAAAGAAAAGAAAATGTATAAAAACCAATCAAGAGTGTGTTCTTTAGAGGGAAGATGGTTTGTTAATACATTTGTTTTTTTTTTTGTCTTTTGTGTCTGCCTCATGTTTTGAAAAGGTCAGTTTCGAAGATGATTGTTTGAATATGGAAATATGATATCACAATTGCTTTTTCATTTATAGCACTTGGCAGTGCTGGTGCTTGTTTATTGACAAGAGACAGGTCACTCAAATACTTCATGTCTATCTACTTTTCTATCTATTTATTTGACTGCACATCAGTCACAGATCAATACTATGTTATTTAAGACAATTAAAAGAGATAGTGATTATTATTTTTTATGATGATGTGTCCAAATTTTGTTGTTTCGCTGTGTGCAGCATACAAGAAATTCCAGGAGAGAATGCGGATGCGGGCTCCTCGCAGTATGTCCAGTCGCTGGTGTCCCCACCTGGAACCCACCCATCCACCTCCACCTCACGCCAGCTTCAACCCTCTTCCTCCACAGAGCCAGCTGGGAGTCTCATGGTTCCACCGGGTGCCGCACGCAAGTGTAGCCTCATCAAGGAAGAGTCCTACGATGAGTATGATGAGGAGGATGAGGATGAGTATGACATGGATGCAGCGGTGATCAAACCAGTGAAGTCGCTGGAGTCCCTGGATGATTTTGCAACCAACCCTCATGCCTCGGTGCCACTCAACGTTTCTTCCTCCGCCTCCTCCAGCCCTGACCCTGTCAACCCGCGTCGGCCTCTCAAATCCGTCTGTAGTTCTCCCCAGCTCCTCAATCAGATCCACGAGGAGAACGAATCTGAAGATGAGGATGAGTTTGATCCGCTGAAGATAGTTCCCCGTCGCTTCGGTGGCTCCACCAGCAGCCACCACCACCGTGAAAACAGTTCTGCATCTCCAGAGATTCTTCGTAAGTATGAGCAGAGGAAGAAGCGGAGAGGGGCATGTCAGCGAGGGACAAGCTGCAGCTCTTCCGACGCCAGTGACACGGACGACACAGAGGGACGGTCCCGCAAGGACAAGCTGAGGCACAGGTTCATCCACAGGCGGGACTCCAGTGACCATTCCAGTGACACTGATGGTCCAGGTGGAAGCCTAGGAGGAAACGGACGTCTTCGGACCAGTGGCGGAAGCAACGCCTCTCAAGGATCGTATTCTCATAGTGGAAGTGGAGGGGGTGGAAGTGGAGGAGGGGGGGGGGAGGAGGTGGTGGGAAAAGTGAGAAGAAAGAGGGTTCTGACAAAACCAGAGCAACAACAAGACCAACTCGAGCCATCACAAAAACAACCGTCATTGTTCCAGTGGCTTTGGTGGTTCAAAGGGGTCCCTAACAGACACCAGTCTGAAGATACTGAGCCGTAAGCTGAGTGACATCAGCACAGGGGTAGGGGCCCTTCTGACAGACTGCAGAGGCAGCGACTGTGATAACGACTCTTCTCCCCACAAGACCCCCTCCACCCCTCATTCTCCAGACCACAACAGTTCCATTTGTTCCGGTACCTTGCCCCGGCACAGCCGCAACACTAGTTTCCGGAGCAACTCCTCCACTCCCAGCAGACTGCGCTCGGACTCCGCCCTCTTCGGTCAGCGAGGCGGAATCCCACTCCATTGCCGTACTTCATGCCTCCCCTGTGCAATACCTTGGCAGGTCTTCGACAGAGGTGTGTTGTGTCTGTGGCCCCTGTCATTGTCAGTCGCTGGAGTTCAGCCAGATTTGCAGCTGTGTGTCTGAGAGGGAGACTCCATGCCAGGCGAGGCCAAGCGCCAGACTCAAAGCAAGAAAGTGCGGGCGTCTCCATGCAGGAGCGCAGATCTGTCTTGTGGTGCACTGCATTGTAAACCCTCCTCTGGCAGAGTGTCTGTAGTACCCGTGGAATCCAAGTGCTGCTCTGTGGTGTGATTTGGGTGGGGACTTAGGTCAAATCATCGTCTGTCACATCTGTCGGCTCAGAGTTGGATGGCTGTTTTGGTTGCTGTTTTTTTGTCTGTGGTTAGTTCACATTTTTACACACATATAAACCCAATCACGCACACCGCATGCATCTGCATGTCATGGAGCACACCACACCACTTGTTTCCGACTTTCAGCACAGTCTGAAATATGATCAGGTTGTATTTTGTCTGTGTCTCCATCCTGTAGCCATCATTTCATTTTGTAGACTTTCCATGAATCTGTGATTGGTGATACGACTGTTGACAAAGCTGTTGTGGAATAAAGGGGGGAGCTGTAACAGCATGCTTGATGAGAAGGGATGAGCTGAATTGTACATAGTACAGTGCACACACACCCCCCCCCCCCCCCCCCCCCCCCCCCTCCCCCTTGCTCATCTCTGTCGGACGCCTGTGTCATGTTTTCTTCATCAGCAGAATTTGATTGTGTATGACTCATTTTGTTGAAACAGAAAGTTGAAAAAAAAGAAAAAGAAAGCCGGATCAACTTTTCCATACTCTCATTCCAGTCATCACATTGTTGCAGAATGTGAAAAGTAATTTACAAAATAACCAGTGTATTATGTAGTTTGTGTTATTTTCTCTTGTTACCTGATAACATAGGATTATTGTTTATCAAGATGTTTTTAGGAAGCATGATTGTATTTGTAAATATGCTGGATTATTTTCTTTTAACTTAAAATATATAAATTATCATTGTTTTGAAATGGAGTGTGTGTATTTTTTCTGGATCTAACGCCTAGCTTGAATTAGTTGTCTGCAGATCATTTTTAATGTATTTATACTTGAAGTAGATAGTCGATAGGAACAGTTTTGATCTGATAATCTCTGGTTTTTAATTCTTTGTATTCCATTTTCATAGTATGTTGAAACACATAGTGTTAATATTAGATGTCAACCTCAGAGAGATTTGCCGTCATCCGTATTGAAGATCCTATCATATTTCACTAAATAGATGTGAAAAGACACTTTTAAGCATAAATCGACTTGAAACAATGACATAATTCAGATGTTGGTGGCTCTTTCCTGGGGGAAAGAAGATGATGGGGTTTAAGAGTTGGGGGGGGGGGGGGGGGGGGGGGGGGGGGGGGGGGGGGTTGTAAAAAGAAATCACTAATGTTTGAACAGGTGTACCTAAATGTGAAGTAGTAAAATCACATTTTTTTATTGTGAATGCATGCTTTTGTCAAGACTTGAGAGCCGTTGTTTTTAACCTGTTCACTGCCTGCATGAGAGGTCAGGCCTTCATAACGTAGCTGGGGTCATGGGTTTCTCCTGATTTGTGGACGGCAGTCCAGTCCAGTAGAGAAGTGTCATTACATCATGAATCCACATGATTTCAACATTATAAGGGCTCTCACGCTGTACTCCACATTGAACATTGAGCCAACTTGTACTAGTTGTTGACAAGATGCAACGAAATGGTCGACAGTCGTCAAACATGCTGGCTCGAGTTCATGCAAGCCAAGCGGAAGCGGGAGAGATTGTATTGATTTATACACTCCCAGAAGCAGTCCTTTCCATGCTAGGTGATGATCAGAACAGTAGTAAATGTGTGAGTGAGTATTTGTCAAATATGGATAAGAGCTTTCAACTTTCTGAAGAAATAATGTTGACTGCAAAAAGAGCAGAACATTAAGATCAAGCAGACCCCAAACAAAAAAAACAAATCATAATTTGTACATCACATCACATTTTTTTATGCTAAACAGAAAGGGTATTCTAGTTTCGTAAATAATCTGTTAACAAAAATATGGTCTGAAGAACATTTGAAAATATTTATTTTTCATTTTCAGTGAAAAATTGCTGGCAGAGAGTCCATGACTGAGGGGTTCTTTTCCTTGCAATCAACTGAAGAAGTAAAAATTGCAAATTGTATTGTTTTACAGGGCATTGCTTTAGGTGAAAGGGGGAAACAATCAGCCTTGACACCCCTCTTTCCAACTTGAAAAAAAAAGAAACAACGAAAAACAAAATGTCATCATGATTGATGTGAGTTCAGACTGTTTAGTTAACAGAGATTTATGTATTATTGGATATAAATTGCTCAACAAGGACAACAGAATGGCCTTGCTGTCTTGTTCAAAAGAAAACAAGCTTACATGTATTTGCTTGAATCAGCAGAGGTGGAACGAATATGACAGCGTTATTATATTCATACACTCTGGAAGTGAAGCTTAAGTTAGTTTTTCGAATAAAGCAAACTACGGGTATTCATTAAGGCACACGCCAGGCACAGACTATGAACAGTATTACCAGATGTGCTGGATAGCATGGAATGGTGGGAAGCCAGTGGTTGGTAAACATAAACATCAGATGAAATGTATTCCAGATTCAGTGTTTGATTAAAGGAGTTTGCAGAACTTTACCAAAAACGTTGATTTCCCATACCTCATATTTTACTTTCTGTTCAGTGTCTTGTAGTATTACACTGAGACAGGTGGAAACATCACAGTTTGAGCTGAGGCTTTCATAATGTCCTATTTGTGTACATTTACTCTATTCATTGTTATGAATTCACTGGACTGCAAATGTAAACACAATGAGATGGCTTTCGTGTGTTAGTACAGTTTATAGCAATAATTAGATTAAAAAAAAAAAATCCTGCAGATGTATGTATGGAAGAGGCTTTCTGTCAAAAGGGGAAAAGACTTGCTGCATGTATTTGTTGCACTATCATGATGTGTATAATATCCATAAATCACTGTAATGATTATGAGGACCCAGTTTTGTGAGAGTCAAAAAAAAACTTGGATATTCTTTACCCAGTATTTTTCCGATTGCAAGAACTGATTGATGAGCTAAAACAAATGAGAGTTCGAGAATATTGGATGGGGAACCCCCCCCCCCCTCCCCTCCCCTTAGATTGTTAGCAACAGAGGCAGCCAAATCCTGGACAGAATTGGGGAAGCCCTGGAGATCATGCCAGCATAACCAGCCTTGAACACACAGGTGGCAGCATGGGTGACCTGTCTAACATTTACCGGGCAAGATAGGGAAGGCCAACAGGAAAACACGCAGGCTTTGTTCCGCTTATGTGAGGCATGGTAAATGTGTGCTAGCCAAACAGAAAACCGAAGAAGGTTTCTCCTGCTAATTTGCTGCATGGTAAACGTGTGCTGGCGAAATAGAAAATTGCTGAGGCTTTTTTTTTTGTTTTTGTTTTTCCCCCCAGCTAATATGAGGTATGGTAAATGCATGCCTGCCAGACAGGAAAAGTTTTCTCTGATAGTGTGAGGCATTGTTTGAATCATTGTTAGCCACAGAGGTAAATGCAGAGACACAGTGTGAAGCATTGTCTGAATCATGTTAGCCACAGAGGTAAACGCAGAGACATAGTGTGAGGCATTGTTTGAAACATTGTTAGCCACAGAGGTAAACGCAGAGACACAGTGTGAGGCATTGTCTGAATCACTGTTAGCCACAGAGGTAAACGCAGAGACACAGTGTGAGGCATTGTCTGAATCATTGTTAGCCACAGAGGTAAACACAGAGACACAGTGTGAAGCATTGTCTGAATCATTGTTAGCCACAGAGGTAAACGCAGAGACACAGTGTGAGGCATTGTCTGAATCATTGTTAGCCACAGAGGTAAACGCAGAGACATAGTGTGAGGCATTGTTTGAAACATTGTTAGCCACAGAGGTAAACGCAGAGACACAGTCTGAGGCATTGTCTGAATCATTGTTAGCCACAGAGGTAAATGCATCTGGAGACACAGTGTGAGGCATTGTCTGAATCATTGTTAGCCACAGAGGTAAATGCAGATGGTGTCTCCTTACTACTGGTTGTAGAAAGAAAGAAAAATCATATAACCTGGTTGATTGTAATGCTTTCTTAAAATCCCATTGTGGTTACAGGATCTTTGACTATCTCTTAACAGCATGTATTCGTAGATGCCTTTTTGTTTTAGGCGTTTGATTCTGGAATCTTCTAATGGAAGATGATGGCAAAAGGGAAAGAGAGAGAGAAAAGTAGTTCCAGAGACAATGCCATTTTAGCATGTACCTTTTCTGTGAAATGGAAGTGTTATTGTGTGAAATATTTGTAAACTATGTATTTGATTGTGGATCAAGTAAACATCCCTCCATAGAGATCATTATTAATATGTGTAATAGATTTGATTTTGTGATGTCCTATGGCATGTATATTCCCAGATTACATGTAATGACTTTGTTTTATTCTGTCCTTTGACTTCAAGCTCCAATGCTGGCATTGTGAGTGGAAGACAATTGAGATCTGAAACTAGATAGCGTTTTATTGATAACGGTACTGATTGTTGTTTAATATTGTAGTGTACGGTATTGTTGTCTTGTTGATTCATATGTATATTACACACACACACACACACACACACACACACACACACACACACACACACACACACACACACACACACACACACACACACACACACACAGAGTCTCTCCCTCTCTATGTGACAGTTACACCCAGCTCTGATCATTTATATGTAAAAGACATATATAAATTTGTGGATTTTATTTCAGGACACCACCCATGTGTGAAAGGAAGCTTTGTTGTTGTTATTGTTTGTGTCATGAAGACATTTTTATGTTGGACATTTATAATGTAGTAGTTACTTTCTGCTGGTAGTTTGAAAATTTCAGAGTAAGAGGTTGTCAGTTTAGTTTTTCTCTGTTGAAAAAATTTTGGGGACAGGTGAAGGAAGACAGGGGCTCTATTAAATGAATTAGTTGACATTGTTGTATTTATAGATCATCATTTCTTCTGACATCACCAGTGAACTTTGTCTGTAAGCATGAAAAGAGAGAGATAAAAGGGCAGAGAGGCATGTGCTCTTGATTGGTCCATTAGTTTTAGAGATCTTTCAGAATGTATAGGGCTCTGGTCTGTCATAAACATGTCAAGTATTGATGAAAACAGCACTTACTCAGCATCACAAATCGCATCGCAGTTTAATGAAGGAAATAGGTGAGCATGAATTGCGCACCTGTCTTGGCTTTGACACAAGAAAGAAGGTAAAAATCTAACTGCCCCCGTTTGTCTCTGTGTTTTTAGTAAAATATAGATAAGCTAATCTAAGAATCGGTACATCTAGAGTCAGTGTCTGTCTTCGGTGTATGTGTGACTTCAAAGTATGCTAGAAGTACACGAGTTTCAAGAACTCCCAGAAAGGGTAACCAGCCTTTGTCAACTACAGTTGTCATGAATCATAGCCTCACAATGTCAGTTATGTGCAAACTAAGCCATCAGTGGGCACTGATCATCAACTGTCAACATTAGGTGATAACCAGGGCTTTGATGGATGCAATCAACATTCCTTATTTTGCAATACATTTGTAATACAGTGAAGAGGTCAGATATTGTGTTATGATCAAGACATTAGGAAATGGGAGGGGGTGGGGGGATGGTGTGGAGTGGGGAGGTGGAGTGGTGGATTGAGGAGCAGAGAGAGAAAGAGTGGAGGGATGGAAGGGGTCAATGTCCTAGGCTTCCATCAGGGATTAGAAACAGTCCAGAAAACAGAAGAAAATATACAACATAGACACAGAACTGGACAGGAAGGGACACATCACAGGCCCCTTATCAGTGAAGAAAAAGAAACGAACAAAACCATTTCATATGCATTAAGCACATTTTTACAGGTCTAAGAAATCATTTGAAGAAAGCCCGTGTCTTGCTTCACATCACTCTAGCCAGTCAGCGACTTTTCTTGACTATGAATGGAAATCATTGTCATCCTGTGGTTCTGTAAGATGTCATGCATGTAGTACACCTCGGCTGTATTTCCTTTACAAAAATCAACTTGTTTCTGCTCAGTTTCTTTTTGTTTCCTTCTACCTTGAAATTCTCCGCTGTATTTTCTTTTCTGCTGTATAAATCACACACACACATATGTCCCTGGTTGCAGATATGAAATATATATAAATATATGAGCTTCTGTAGACTGCATTTGAACAGCCATGGGTTTGAAGGTTCTGAATGCCTGACCTTAACAGTCCATTCTCTTCATATTGCCATTGTTGTGGGCACTGAAGGTGCCTGGTTTAGGTCAAATGGACAAGGGACAGAAAGAGACATGAAAAACTCAACAGTAGCAGTGGATACTATCTCCATGTTCCTGACCCCCAAAGTTGATTTGATTAAAGTATAGTTTTCACTTTTCATGCTGAAGGAAACTTGTGGGTCAGCGGGATTTCATGACAACTGACTTAGCTACAACCAGTGTCAACTATAACTGTTGTCTGATGCCTTTATTTACAGACGCTGGTTTTTAGCTGTTACAGTATCTCTGTGGATTGTAAAAAGTATCAGAAGTTTTAGAAGAGTCAGGTAGTAGAGAATATTGTTTAGACAATATTAAAAGCGTAAGGAAGAAGTTTTACTCTTTATTTTTGTTGTACATTAATTGTGCTGCATAATTTATGAGTTGCTGGCTGTGGTTAAGCCCCTTTTATAAAGAGAAAGCTCTGCTGGCTACAGAGTTATCAGCTAACACACTGAGGTTGTGATTGTGTGTGAATGTGTGTGTGTGTGTTGGGGCAATGGGGATTGTTTACACATGCAAGTTTGTTTGCACAAGTCTGTGTATACAAGAATGTGTGACTACATGATTATTTTATGTTGTGCACTTCAGTGGGCAATGTCACAGGAAGTACCATGGTATCTACAGATTTACTTCCCCATCTCATTCAGTCATTGGTTGAAATCTCACCTGTATGAGTAAATTCAGTCTCATTATCCTAATGTATTTTGTAGGCGGAAAGACAGACTTTTGAACTGGAGCAAGGATTACACTATTTTAAAACGTTTTTGGAGTCCAAATATAAACATTGATGCGCATGATTAAATGGTTATAATAGTACATGGCCTCCTCTTCTTCATCATCATGTTTTTTCCCCCCTTTCTTTCTTATACATAAAGATCTTTGTTTTACAATTATGTTGAGCCTGGCACCACTTTTGAAAGTTGAGAATCCTATCATCTTAGATAGCGTGGATAGTCAGTAACACATGATATAGTGTGGATAGTGGATAGTAAATATAGTATATAGATTACAGACACCTTATGGAGTGTGGATAATCAGAGACTCAATAGATAGGTAGTGTGGATAATTAGAGACACATATATAGATGACATGGATAATTAGAGACACATTATGTAGACAGTGTGAATAATTAGAGACACAATAGATTGGTGAAGCTGTAGATTTTGAATTGTTGCAGCTGATGTTATGCTTTTCAAGAGTAGGGGAGGGAACTCTGGTTGTAAACTGTGACTCCCACCATGAGGAAGGTCTTTCTTTGGACGTACTCTCTCACCTGTTGCCCGTTTTGCACCATCCCTTTTCTGTTGTGTTGCCTCTTCCTCCCTCATTTTCAGCCAAACCAGTTCGTTGGGCTGAAGTTTTAAGTTTTATATTTTGCACCAGTGTGTTTACACTTTTTTGTTTTTCTCTTTTTTTTTTTTTTTTTTGTTCTTGCCTTTTGGGCACTTTGATTCTGTTGTGTTATGTGGACAGTCCAGGAGCTCCCCTTGGGCCCAGTTCTTGTTGGAATGGTATTGTTTACTTGTACCATGTGGAGCATCACTTTGTCATGTATTCAAAGTTTTTGTTGTTTGTTGTTTTTAACTCCTCTGATGATACTTAGGATGGAATGATGAACAGAGGAAGCTATTACACTGATACATTGTTTCTTTCCTAAATTTTCATTTTTGATTGACAAGGATTTCTTTTGTTTGGAATGTTTTTGATACATGAAAGTAATGTGATTTGGAAAGTGTCATTTAGGATGCATCTCGGTCTGGTCAGCAGGGCTATTAACCACAAGAAGAAGAACAACGTTTACAGTGGGTGTCCTCCATTTAATCATCACAGGTTTTGAAGATGGGGGCTTTCATAAAAAAAAAAAAAAAAAAAAAAGGTGTCATGTGATATTTCAAATCAGTGTGTCTGTTATTTTTTTTTTTTTTTTTTCTCCGTCTTTCAAGCTTCGAAGTCCATACAGGCATGATCTTGTTTGAGTTTCAGTCACACTCAGAAAGGGTTGTCAGAGCTGTTCAGTACAAAGAATACTTTAAGAAGCACACACACAAAAAGTACTTTGTAGCTTATTAGTATACATTAACGTACAGAAAGACTTAGGAATATGTTGCAACTTTGTAATCTGTGGTTAATCCAGGCAAAAATTTTTTTTTTTTTTTTTCAAGATATATGTACCTGTTCTGTAGCTCTACTTTGCATAAACTGTGAACAGAGCTGTAGAGAATGTAATCAGTTCGGCAGCTTTGCTGTCCAAGATGTCAGTGATGTTGGCACAGTCTGGCTGGGTGCCAGTATCACCACAGCACTGTGGGAACTTGTTGAATGCACAGCTTTCATCGTTCTCCTTCTATGCTGCACTGCAGGGAATCAGTACAGAGTCGCTTGGGGGGGCTCGGGGGGGTGGGGGTGGTGAATTGGTCATCTTTTTTAAGTCACAAAAGGTCCTAGAAAATGTTCAGTTGTGTTATTTATGCTTAGGCACAGGTGTATATGTTATAATGATAAAAAAAAATAATAATTATGGTATTTATAATGCGCAAAATCTTGATAAAATCAACTCTAAGCACACTTGTATAGTTGTTGAATCACAAGAGTAATTTACGGCCTAAACAAAATAGATTGGGATGATGAACGATCTCTCCCCCCCCCCCCCTGCAATTCCACATCAGATTAAAAAGTCATGGGTAGGTGTATTGCAGTGGGAAGTTAAAGCTTTTTCAAACTACATTTTGCAGGTGATGAACCTCTCAACAATGAAAAGGAATGACTTCTTAACTGAGATACACAGGTGTGAAATTTGAACCAGACAGTGACAAATACTGCATGTTTTAAGTGTGTACAATGGATTTGTTTTTGTGCTGGAATGAACGTTTATGAACATTTTAATTAAAGGGCTGAAAAAAGAAGAAATCGTTGAAAGTGACGTTTTCATAGAGGACTGTTCCTGTCTAGCTGCCCTGTGATCTTATCATTAATTTTCTGTCATGTCTGCAGTGGGTACGAAATGTCGAAGTTTATTCATTCTTTTTCCACAGTGTAGACTTGTAATACATAGTCATATTGAACAGTATCATAGTTTGTCATAAATAGATATTTATATATAAAAAAAAAAAAACACCCACTGAGTGTAATATGTCTGTCATCTGTTTTTTTTTCTGGAGCTACGTTATTCTTTTTGTTATCCCTATGTATATATATTGTAAGTCCCTGATTAAAAACTGTTTCAAGCAATGATCTTTGTTTATACTGTGGGTCAGTTTATGCAAAGCATGTGTGTGCAGGGAATGTGTGTATGCGCAGGGTCAATTTAAAAAAAAAAACACTGTGAACAATCTGGAAGATACGACATTTTTGAAGACCATTACTTTGTAAGTTTGGAAAAAGCAAGTGAAATGATGGGCAGCATTTGGCCATGACGGGCATATCCTGCCCAGTGCTAACATCTGTGAGGGGTCTCAGAGGCACTCCTAGTCATGTGGTTTCTGCATCTGGTTGGCCTTGTGGTGAAAGCACTGCTTCAGGGATCTAAGTCAAATCCCATCTGGAGACAGCTAAGTACTGAGTTCAGAGATTTTCTCATGCAAGCCTTTCTAATGAGACTTTAAGCTTTAAACTAAGTGTAAAGTCCTTTGTATTTAAAGATCTGTGTGTTTAAACTAACACCTATGCGTGAACTCATGTATTTAAATACAAGCAGCAACAGCCACAACAACAACAGCCTACAGGTATTTAAATCCTATTCCATCTTTGGTAGAAGAGTAGGTGGTCTTGTGCCAGAGGAATGGATGACAAAACTTGCATGCAACAGGCAGTGCACGTGCACTAATGTAATATTCAGACGTGTCCTCAAAATGGACCAGGTAAGGTAAGGTAATGTTGCTTATAGCCCAGCTGACTGAAAGGGCCATATCAGGGCTGTCACCGCGTTGAACAAACTCACCAGTCATTCATTCACACGACTCTTTTTAAAATACATCTTCTAAAAACACACCCAATTTTTTTGTTAAAAATCTTTCCACTATGAAATCTCAGATCTGATGAAAATGTTCATCTCTTTCAAGAAATCAAAGATCGCATCAGGTGGAACATCTCTGAACAAAGATCACATCAAGTGGAACATGGAACATCTCTGAACAAGATTTTCATGGAATCTGCTGTAAAATGTTTGTGTGTCTCACATCATGCAAGTCCGTACACTCTGAAAGAATATGTTTCATTGTGAGTGGTATATGACATGGATCTGTAGGGTATATGTTAGACAGTTTCCCTTTTGTGGCATTCTTGGCCAAACGATCAACCATTTCATTCCCTCTGATGCCAACATGACCAGGAACCCAAGCCAGAACGATGTTGTGACCTTCCGCTTTCAGAATGGACCAAGGCTTTTCCTGTTTGAACATCATTCCCAAAGATGGAATGTGTTGTCTTAATGGGAAGTTGGAGAGTGGGCAGGGGAGGTGGGGGTGAGGGCGGATGGGATGTCAAACAGTCACAGACTTAAGCAATGAAAAAATGGTTCACTTTGGAGTTCTAGAAGAGGAATGAAGAGGAATAGCCCAGTAAACCACCGAGGCCAAATCTGGACTTTGTGTCCTCAAGTGTCAATTTCTATTCCAAACTGACTGCAAAGGGCTGTCACCATGGTAGTGAAATAAATCCCATTTAATACAAGTAACCAAACACACACACACACACACACACCTTCATGCTTACTACTCTATTAAAATAATACTTGGGCAAAGGCCTCCTCCCACCAGAATCACTGCTGTGGGCACCAACAAGAAGACTAAAGCCACATGTTGAATGTTCATGCACTCCATGAACATGCCTCCAAGTACTCCAACAGGAAGACTGGAGGCACATGGTGAAGGTTCATGCACTTGATGAACATGCCTCTGAGGACTCCAACAGGAAGACTGGAGCCTCATGAATCAGGTTCATGCACTTGATGAACATGCCTCTGAGGACTCCAACAGGAAGACTGGAGCCACATGGTGAAGGTTCATGCACTTGATGAACATGCCTCTGAGAACTCCAACAGGAAGACCTGAGCCACATGGTGAAGGTTCATGCACTTGATGAACATGCCTCCGACAGTGTTCAGGTTTCCTGACCAATTCTATAGATGTCTCTCTTTTCAAACCTAGGATGTATTATGAAGGACTGAAGAAGTGACCTGTCTCATCAATTCTGTTACTTTGAATTTCGAAGATGTTACACAGTAATGGCCAATTTGTTATCGTTGCAGGAATCAAGAAAAATTCTCATCAGGCTTTAAATGTGTATATGGCTCTAGAACATGGAAAATTTATTTGTTATATCAGGAAAAGGTATAGGACTTTAATTGGTTGGATTAGGGCATCCCAGTCAACCAACACCAGAAAAAGACGTTTATATGAATAACATATTTAACAAAAAGAAAAATGCCAGCCATTCTCATTGTCAACCGACACGTCGTTTTTTTTGGGGGGGGGGGGGGTTGTTTTTATTGACGGCTTGGCCAATGAAATCATGGCAATGCAGTCAATACACCTTGTATAATATACACTGATATTGCACTACACAATGTATCCTAGTCTTGTAAGTTCACTAATATCTAAGGCTCTCAAAACCCATACTTAGGTGGATATGTATTTGTGTCTGGGGGGCCAAAGATTTGGGTATAAATTTGTATGTAGGGTTGCATAGATTTGCAGATATCAACCATAAGTTCAACCATATCCTTACATAGTGCTTTACATAGCCTGCAAGTATACAGTGTACTTTTAATCATGTGACTGACATTTTTTTTTGTTCTGAAAATTTGTTCCAACTATGACGAACATGGGTTAAGTACCTGGAGCTAACATGTATAATTTTACGAGTTATGTCTCTGGTCAAATACGGGTTAATCTGAGTTGTTTTCCATCCAAATGTCTCAATCCATCTGATTTAAACTAAATAGTATTCTTAGCACTGTTGACAGGAGCGATTGATTAAAAAAAGTGAAATGTGTAGTTGCTTCCCGTGCACCATAAAACTGTTGAAATGAATAGCTCATAGTCAAAAATGGCATGCAGTGTTCAGATGGGTTTTTTTTTTGTGGACAGCATGGGAAACAGGCCTCCTGGTAGCTGGAAAAGAGGGTGCAAAAAGCAAATGCTTGAAATCAACTTGTAGTTGGCACCTCACAGTTCTCATGCAATTAACAATAAGCACCTTACATTTTTTTTTTTCTCTTTATTGTACTTTTCACCTTGTGTGTGTGTGTGTGTGTGTGTGTGTGTGTAATATTGTGATGGAGACAGACAGACAGAGTGCATGTGTGTGTGTGTGTGTGTGTGTGTGTGTGTGTGACGTTGTACTTTTTTTTTTTTGTCCTTTAAAAATGTTTCACTGTACGTGAAGGAAAGTAAATTCTTGTTTAAACAATGTTTACTTTGAAATCTTGTTCAAGCTCTATTGACCTTTTGTGATTCTGTCAGTTTCATTGTTGTCTTCAATCGCATAAATTTTTTCTCCTACCGATTGCACAGTGCAATAAACCCTGAGTATGGGAGCTGACAGTTTCAATACAGCAAAGGGATGCTACTCTACTCTTTCTTGAGTCCCAGCGATAAGCCTCGACTCTGATGTCGATTGCAAATTGATCAAAAACTGATGATTCACATGTTGAATGAACTGTGGTTGCATGGAACGCACAATTCATGGACCTCTAGTGCTGCCCAAGGTTAAGTGAGACGAGAGGTTCGATTCCATCTGGGCACTGTCACAACAGTCGCCTGACAGCCTGGTACACCATGATAAGTGACATGTCATCATTTCAGTCATGCAAAAACATTGCAGGCGAACCAGCAATCTGAAGCCTTGTGGCATGTATACAGTTGCCACACATGTTATAAGTTAGTCTCCACATACATCATCACTAAACTATATTCTATATTCAATAACCTGCCAAGGTCCAGCTCAACGTTCACTGCTTGAAAATATTACATAACAAAGGCTGGCCCAGTGCCAGGGAAATCTAATGATTTGGGGGTAATAATTAACAAAAAATTCTAGCTCAGAAACTACAAAAGATATAAAAATGAAATATATATGATTTTTGAAGGAAATTGAATGGAGATTTTGAATCCGGGCTTCTTTTGTTTTAATTTTGATCATAAAAAAATATTTAGGCATTTAGATTTGGATAGATTTTTTTGCACAATCAAAAAATATGTATTTACCACTACAGCTTCACATCCAAAAAAGAACACAAAGCAAAAAAGTTGAAAATAAAGTTTGTATTGTCACACTACACCTGTAAATGAAAGTAAAACAGTCTAGAAGTCTATCCAGACACTCACACCTCATGCAGACAGGTCAGTTCACGACCACGCCCCCCCCCCCCCCACCACGCCCCCTTGCTGGACTTCAACCCTCTCTTTCACTCCTCCTCCTCTTCCCCTACCTTTCTTGCTGCCCGTGTCACGCCGCGAGCAGCAGCGCCGCGCTCCCCTCTCGCGCTGACTAACACGTCGCTGGCCACTCGCACACAGTGCAGAGTACACACTAGGCTGGCTCGTTCGACGCTGGTAACCAGTCAGCTGAACACACTCTTGAGATCGCACAGCACGACTCAATAACTGACGAATATGGCCGGCAATTCCATCACTATCATCATCTCACCTTCATGCTCGAGTGAGTCGCTGAATAAAAGATTATTATCTTTATCAAAAATGATTAGCAGAGCCCGCTCAGCTGTGTAAGTACGTTGATTTGGTCGCTAAGCTCGTCGAAGGTTGCGCCGCCCATCTTTGCAAGCGAGACAAAGCGCTGGCTGGTCATCCAGTCAGTGATGAGGAAAAAATGGGTCTTTCCCCTCACATGTGGTCATTTGCATATCATTTTAATACTGTAGACATATAAGGCTTACTACGCACACTCTATTTCAGTCCTTTGATAGGAATAGTAACGAATGAAAATTCAAGAAAAATGCATGACGTCAGTGGACGGCCCATAGGCACTGGAAGTACATTTTTACTACGGCGTCAGCTGACGGCTTAAAGGCACTCAACGGGTAATACATTCAGCATTGACAAAACAATCCAGCCATACAATGTTATAAACTAAATTATTTATCTACAGGTAGCTTCATCCTCAGATCTGTATAATTATGACCTTCTGCCCTCCAGTTCAAACATGGTGAGATGGAGGAAATCAGATGACCCTGTTGCTCTCCTCTGACAGGGGCAACAAATGGTGGAGCTTGTCTTCAGGTCAAGCCAAGTAGCGGTAACCTTAGAAAGGCATACATGGAGACCCAACCAAGGTTCTTCAGGAGATCAAAGATGTAGTCGGCATAGCCAGAGGAAACACTGCCACCACAGTTACAGCAACAATGCTCTGCATGGTTGCAGGCTGCTCAGACTTTGTGTCTCGAACAGTAGTTTACATGAAGAGCTTGGAAACGAGGTATACAGGATGGAGTGGATGACAAGCGCAGAGCAGAACTTCCAGAATGGGAAAGCCACCTTTGGAGATCATCATGAAGAGGCCATGATGGATATAGTGCTGTATACAGATTCATGAAAACAAATCGCTGCCCAGAAATACAACTGCCGCAAACCTGAAAATCAAATTTTACAGGAGACGAAAAAACTGATCATTTATCCTCACAAGATATACTACAAGCAGAGTTATGGTACAAATATTTTGATTATAGCATATTTATTTTTAGAATAATGTGACTGGGACTTGAATATGTTATTCCACTTAGCCCCACTCTTGCAGTATACAAAAAAATCTCAAAAATGCCAAAAATTCAAGTGATGGCAGTTTTTTTTAAATGTCTGGGCAGCAAAATAACCCTCATTGAACTCTGGGACTCATGAAAACAGAGTGGAGGCAGCTCACATCTGCAAGGCTGAGACCAGTCTAGCCAGCATTTCAAGGAATCAGGTTTCTGAGCCAAAGTCCCCTCCATGAAGGTCGCAGGAAAGGGGTTTCGCAGGCTCATCAGCATAAACCGGCTCTCAATTCTAGTCAGATGAGGATGAGAAACCTTAAAACAATGGCACAAACAGATGAACAGAGTTCCAGCTGGATCTGGTCAAAGAGGAACAGAAGTGAACCTCACAAGGCTTTAGCTTCCCGGCGTGGGCGTCCGATAGCTGTGAATCTTGGCAGTGCCAAAAATACATCTGACAGACGAAGGGCATTCAGTCACTGTGACCTGAATGCAGCACATCCCCTTTTAAGGAGTTCAGAGCAAAACCACTTGCCTGAGAAAAAGGTGGGGGTGAGGAAAGGTGGGATGGAGTGGGTAGCTGGGTGTTTGTCTCTGGAGACCTGCTGTCAAACTCTCCCTAGAGTTTGTTCCCACACTGTTCAATGGAACAGGCTTGACATCACAAGCGATATTTCTGTTCCATGACAGACAAGCTGAAAAGCTGAAAAGACAGCCCTTTCAATCAGTCACCACAAGATAAGCAGAAAAAAAAGCATGCCCTGAAAAGAACACAAAAACAAGCATCTAAGCACACAATGACAATTATCTACACAATGTCCTATTCATGCATGTTTTGAGGTGGGCAAAGGTGAGGTGTTGTTGAAGGTTCCAGCTGTTGGGCAAGTCCAAACACTCTGTAAAACAGTTTGGTGATCTTTCAGATGAAGTCTTTGTACATTGCAGTTTTAACAGCAGTACTGACATTTGGTTTTTGTTTGATTTTTGTTGTTGTATTGTGGAGTCAGTGCATTTCCTGCTTTGAATTTTCATCACACACGCCCTTTTCTGCCTTCAAATAACACAAAATTCCACATGTTCTCACCCAGCTTTAATTTCTACCACCTCACATGGACCAAGGTAAGTACAGGAGTGTGCAATAATACTGACTGACTTTACCCATTATGTTACCAGTTATGGTTTGGCACATGATGGACAACCACATTTTGATATATCCAATATCATACCTGCATCTACACAAATCAATATAAGCTTCATACAAGTACATAATGTTTGATCAGGAAAATAAAAACCCTGACACAATAATTTGTAATTGGTCAAACCCAACACTTGTCACTGTAAGTAAGGTAAAACGGTAATTAAAAAAAAAATCTTCATGAGTATGCATAATTTTATGCTTTGATTTCATTCCCTACGTGACTAGAATAGCTGGCAAACATTTGACTTTTTCCATACATGAATCGCTTTCAAATAAGCCCCTCCCCCACTCCCACCCCAACAACAAAAAAAAAAAAGCTGTGATGGTGGTAAACTGAAAAATGCTACTTTTTTTTCCTACCGACCCTACAATTTTTTCTTGACTGAGAAAAAAAAAGAAAGAAACATGGAAGTGAGTCAACCAAACATGAACAGCTTGCCATCCGATGTTCTGTGAGCCACCGAACCTGGAAGGGCGGGGAGGGGGGGCGGGGGGTAATTATCTCAAGCAGCAAGGCTGCTCAGCTGGTTTCTTTAGCCAATGACCACACTTGGCCAGAGCATGCACAATGTGTAAATCCACCCTCTGTGTGTTGCATGGCAACCCCTTTTCCATGAATGAACAGGGCTGTGAAACTGGAAAACTGAAAAAAAAAAAAAAAATTATTGTGGGAAAAAATAAGTGAATCTGCGAAGCTTCCTTTTCTGGGTACTCTAGTAGATAATACTAACATCACAAGACCTCATGTGAATTTCTATGCTAGAGGGTTCAGTTGTCTGCCTGCTGGAAGGCTGAATGAAGTAATGAGCTCTGGCTTTGTGCTTCAGCAAGATATGACAGAAGTGAAAGAGACTGATTTCTTTTTTCCTTTTTTTTTTTTTCCTGCGTACGCAGGCTGATACTCCCCCGCGGACACTCTCCTGTATAGGCAGGTAAGGATTAATCCCAAAGGGAGTGGAGTTTTGTGTGTATGACCGTTTTCTTTATCCCGCCATTAAGGCAGCATACTCCAACTTCAGGGTAAAAAAAGAGACTGATAAAAGCTGAACTAACAGCTCTGTGAGGACTGAAAAGGGGACAATACACCACTTGATGCCAACATGTGCATCAGACTGATTGTACCACTTCATGCAAGTTCCGAAATTTTTCTGGGGATGGGGACAGTGAGAACAGGGCTGGGGGGCCCTTCTCTCTCACGCCTAAAATTTTAGGGTTACTTTCTTTTCGTTTGTGGAATGCCTTGGGGTAAAACGCTCCAGAGACAAATGTGAAGACTGTGCATCACCGAGTGTCAGGTGTCACGCATGTGGCCATCACAAAGAGGGTAAAACAAAAGTTCCAGCTGACCTACTGACTTTTTTCTGTGTGTTTTTTTTTTTTCATGTTACATAACCACAACTTTTTTCCCATGTACGTGTAAAAACTAACAGAAGGTATATGCAAGTGTGATAGATATGGTATTTCTAACACAAAATCAAATGATGATAGGCATCACAGCGCAGAAGAAGAAATCACTGAACACTGGGTCTGTTGGCATCAACCATGCAATCTCATTGTGGAATCATCTGGGGGACATAAAATATCTATGCTTCTGACGACATGTTCACCCTCTGAAGTTCTCCAACAACCAAACATGGATGTACTGCTTCCATAAAACTTAAGCCTAGCACATGATCATTCTAAGACTCTGTGATTATTGGATTTATCAGATATGTCCTTTAGAGCCTTGACTCTGAAATGAATCAATGTGACAACAGCAACAGGACAGCAGCTGATGAATGAAATGTGGATTCTCATAAAACGAGATGAGAACAAATCATAATTCACATTGTGGAGAAGAAAAAAAACAACACAAAAAAAAACAGAAAATCAAAAGGATTGGAAGGTGGCGTGGTGGATAATGCCCCTAGCAAGGAAGCAAGAGAACCTGAGACTCATTGTTCGACTCTTGCTTGGGGCAAGTTCATGTTTTCTCTTTTCTACTACTCCATGATGGTCTAAGCACTAATTCTTCCAACGAGAAAAGAACAGAGGTCACAAGTGCAACAATCATGTGAAAGAAATCTCCCCATGGCAATTATGGAGTTCCAGGCAAAAATTCTTTGAGAAATCTGCTTTCACATAAGTAAACAAAAACAATGACAATGTAAGAAGGGGTGGCATGGGGTTGGGGGGGGAGGAGGAACAAATGGATGGCATCACATAATGGTGACTTGCTTTCCCTGTGCAGAGACTTCCCATTTTACACAAAGAAATCTATCTGGATAATGTGTAGTAAGCTACAATGGACATGAACACACCCCCTTCCTCTCTCCCACCCCTTTCACACCCAAAATCAAACAAATAAAAACAAAACAATAAATCAAATTGCACAATTGACTACACTTGGCAAAACAATTCTTTGTGACCTGTGTATATGTGCTCTTTTTCTCTCCACGTACGTACACACACACACACACACACACACACACACACACACACACACATGCATACACACACACCGATTCAAGCTTCCAGATTGCATAGTGCCTGAATGACTAAAGATATGAGAAAAAATCTCATGTTACACACCAGTTGTCTTTGCACTGAAAAATCTGAACACAAACAAAGTGAAACATAAGGTTAGTGAAATACACCATAGAAACACCAACTTCCCATTATTGTCTGTCTGTTTTTATTTTTCATAATCTTTACCTGCCTGCTCAAGAACTGATAATTTGCTGATACTGTGTCAACATGTGCAGTCATCTTCTTTTCTTTAATTAACCTCTTTATGTGTGGGCTCATTTTTTTTTCCAAATGATATCGTTTTGTTTAAATTACATGTACCATCAGTTCAGTCCTGGCAGAATGAACATCAAATGCGACAAATACTCCTGCAACACACACACACACACACACACACAAAAATGGCAGGCCCCAAAAGATGTTTCTTTTTGTGAAGGATCTTTGTGCTCTGCATGTCAGGCCAACAAGACTGCTTTTCATTCTTCACCTTCATCCTCTTCTTCCTCTTCCTCCTCGTCATAATCCTCTGCATTGTCCACAGGGGTTCCAGGTCGGTGTCAAACGGCGTGATGTTTTCCTCCCAGATGTTTTTGATGATGACGTCAACCAGCGGTGTGTCCATGCTGTTGGTCTCCACGTCCTCCAGCTTTCTGACCACCTTCATGCCCTCGACCACCTTGCCGAACACCACGTGGGAGCCATCCAGCCACGGGCACTCTCGCAGCGTGATGAAAAACTGGCATCCATTGGTGTTTGGACCTGTCCAACAGAATGACATGGATCAACAAGCATGGACCAAATCACTGGGACATGGATCACAATGCGTGGACCAAATCAATGCATGGACGAAATCATGGGGCTCCTAACGCTTTGATCTGTCCAACAGAAGAAGTCGGCTGGTGTGTCGACCATCTTGTTACTCATCCCAAAATGAGATAAACTTGTAGCATAGCAACAATCCTATTCGTGAATACTGCGAACAAAAATTACAAAAAAAAAAAGCAAAAAAAAAAGCAGCAAAATCCTGCATGTGTTTGCATTTGACTCACAAATGTCCACAAGCCTGAAACACTGGTGTTGACCTCACCACAGTTTTCTGACTTAATAAGTTGGTGATTTCCTGACCCAGACTCTCACCTGTGCAGCTGCCACACCAGCAGTGGCCTGACCATGGATTGCTCCGAAATTGAGAACTGATGTCTGGAATTCGACTACTTTTCTTTGTCAGTCCACAACTTCAATTTAGAACTGACGCCAACGTCGCCAACTACAAAAGTAAGCACCAGACAGATTTCGCTTGTCCATGTTTTCTTCGTCAACGTCAACGTCCATCTCCAAATGCAAACACAAAAGTCAAAGTGAACAGTCCCTATAAATTCTTCACTTGCAATTTTTCAGGACAGGTCACTGGGGTACTAGGACAGGTACTGGGGCAGAAAGGTCACTGAAGTGCTGTGACAGGAACAGACATGTCACTGCGCTGTGTTTGTCTCCCCTGCTATTCGTTCCGGCCGCAACCGGCCGTACGTGCCGTGTTACTTTCCCTCACACACTGCGACCACGTTTTAAGTCAAGACTGGCCAAAAATAAACGTGCATCCCTGAGAGGTGTCCAATGAAATCTTAGCAGTAGTATGGGGTGGGGAAAGGATTCATTCACAAAGGCTAGGGTCGTGAACTGACCGCATTCCATTGCTGCAGACGGCATCGCCTTGTTTCTGAAAATGGCGTCTGCTAGCGCTTCTACTGACGGATTTTTTTTTAGGATATATGAAGAGGAGTTGGATGAAATACTACAAGAAGTAGAAAGAAATGAAAGAGAGGAGTTAAATGAAAGTGATGTGGATGTGTTTGAGAGGAAGAGAGGGAGAAGAAGGTGAAGAAAGTGATGAAGATGATGATGTGGCTTTGTCTGCGTTTGTGACCACGTGGCGACCGGCCACTTCCACACCTGTAGTTCAGCTTTTTGAGGAGGAGACTGGGCCAGATCATGATTTGCCAGACACGGCTACACCTCTGGATTATTTTTTTTTCTCTTCCTGCCGCAGTTTTTTTTACTACGGCTGCTTACCAGACGAACCTGTACGCCAGGCAGCAGATGACAAAGCGGGGGCAACTTGACCCACTTTGGCAGGATATGACACCTGCTGAGATGCGCGCATACATAGTTGTGCTCGTCACGATGGAATCTAACGTCTGCCAAGACTCTGGTGCTACTGGTCGACAGATCTTCGGTTTAGTGAGCCATGGATCAGTGGGGTGATGTCGAAACCACGGTTTCTGCCATGCGGCAAATATGGTAGAAACCATGGATCAAGAGTAGTGTTTACCATATTGGTGACATGTGACAGGGTGACACTCACCTTCCTGTTGTGTGTGACCAGACACCACATCAGAGTGTAAATAATGGAGTTACTTCTTTCTGTGACTGTGTATAGTCCGGTATTAAAAATCGTTAAGTAGTGACAAACACACCTTTTAGGATAAAAAACAAAAACCGTAAAGTTACCTGGCCGCATGTTTGAGTATGTGACAATCATGTGACACTTTGTGACACCCCAAACTGGATTTACTGAACCAGGACTGCTGTTTACAAGTTGAGGTAGGCCACCCTTTGATGATTTATACTAACAAATGCATGCCGACCATGTTATTGTCTGTCTGGTGTATCATAGTAACATTGTCAACGTTTGATGTCCCATTGTTTTGTGACAAACAGGGTGACAATGACACTAACATGCATCCCAAACATGCAGCCTTTCAAAGGCAGTAGGTGAGTTTTAGGTTAAAATTTCTCAAAACAATATGAATACTAGGAGCAGTTCTAGGCTGGAAAATGCGAATGCAAGAGGGTTAAGTGCCCTCTATGAGACTTTAAAAAAGAAAAAGAAAGAAAACTCTATCCCCTTCCGGGTAAAGTGGTGAAGTTGATGGTCTTGAACATGAAGTCATGGCGAGACACAAGCCCCTACAAGCATGACATCTTACACAGACCTGTGAGGACAGCTGAAATCACAGTAAGAGACATGCCCCGACCAGTACAACATCTTACATAGACCTGTGAGGACAGGAGTCATGGCGAGACATGTGCCCCTATTAGCATGACATCTTACATAAACCTGTTGGGAGAGATGGAGTCATGGTGACACAAGCCCCTACCAGTACAACATCTTACTTAGATCTGTCAGAAGAGATGAAGTCACGGTGAGACACGTGCCCCTACCAGTACAACATCTTACTTAGACCTGTCAGGAGAGATGAAGTCACGGTGAGACACGTGCCCCTACCAGTACAACATCTTACTTAGACCTGTCAGGAGAGATGAAGTCATGGTGAGACACATGCCCAAATCAGCACGCCATCTTATACAGGTCTGTAAGGAGAGATTCTTGTCTGCTGGTCAGGACCCTACAGGTCTGGCTGTCTGACAAGTCACTGTTGTCTGGTGATGTCCGTGTCACCCACAATTTGAGAGGTGGAGAGGATGTGTGGGGTCGACCTCAAACCTACCCCTGTTGGCCATGCTGACCCAGCCCGAGCCATAATGCTTCAGCTTGAAATTTTCATCGTCGAACGTTTCTCCATAGATACTCTGGGAGCCGGTTCCATCCTGACTGACAATGTCACCACCTGAACAAACAAACAAAAAAAAAAAAAAGGATAAAAATATGCATGCATGTTCCATAATTACATCTGAAAACTTCAGTGGTGCAAACTTACCTGTTTGATTATTACAGTGGCTGTCAGTTTTCTCTGTGTGTGTGTGTGTTGTGTGTGTGTGTGTGTGTGTGTGTGTATAGTATGTGTGTGTGTGTGTGTGTGTGTGTGTGTGTGTGTGTGTAGAGTGTGTGTGTGTAGTGTGTGTGTGTGTGTATGTGTAGAGTGTGTGTGTGTGTGTGTGTAGTGTGTGTGTGTGTGTGTGTGTGTGTGTGTGTGTGTGTGTGTGTGTGTGTGTGTGTGTGTAGTCTAGTGTATGCAGTCTTTATAAATTTTAAGCCATGTGTTAATACTAGTGTGGGTATTTGTATCTAGAGACTCAGCAGATATGGTAGCTGAGGTCCTGATTTGGCTCCTAGTAGTCCCCTGGACCCTATAAACACTAACTAACTAACTAACTAGTGTATGCAGTACACACAATCTCAAGCTTTGCCTGAATATACATTTTATATTAATGGTTCTGACAGTGAAATGAACTTGGCTGTGCCCTGGAGCTGCCCTAGGCATCCCCAGCTTGCAGTACCTCACACCCCCACTGGGCCAGGATCCGCTGTGTATAATCAGCACGGTGAGGGAGTCCTGTAGGACATGCTGCGACATCTGCTCCATCAGCCCACACAGGCAGTACAGAGTCTGGACAATCTTCAGCCTGTTCTGCCTGTAAGCGTAACTGTTAAGCCATTCATGTCCTGTATAATGCCTTAACCCCCCCCCCCCCCCCCTCCAACCCCCCCCCCCCCCCTCCCCTTTACCTCAACACCCCCCCCATCACAGACAAATACAGTTGAACGCACAATAAAGGACAATTTTCAAAACACACTGACACAAAAGCAGCACAATGCTGCTGTTGCACACATGTGACTATCATTAACATCATGCACAAAGTTACGTGTCTGACCTTGGATCATGAAGTCACTGATGATGCGATGGAACTTGGTTCCTTTGTAGCCATAGCCGTTCTTGCCAGTTGCCAACTGTACAAAGTTGTCCACCGTTTTGGGTACGATGTCACCAAAACAGACCGATCTCAATCTTCCCTGCATCCCCCACCTATAGAGATGTCCAGGACCACTTTTCTGGTCACTGTCACCTTCTCATCCTCCGCCTGTGTGGTGTTTGAAGCAGGGGGAGGGGGGAGGAGGGGGGGAGGGGACGGTACGTATGCAATAAAGAGAAATTCTTGATCAGCCCTTCATTGATACAGATATATCAAAAAGCACACAAAGGCATGTATACATGTACACACACACACACACACACACACACACACACACACACCATTTTGTAGGTTAGGATAGGATAGGATAATGTTGCTTAGAGCCCAGCCGACCGCATGTAATATTCCCATGAAGAAAGAGGATAAAAGAAGAATGAAAAGTGATTCATAAACCAGTCATGTTCAAGTACACTGGCATACATTCAGATCCAACACTCTTGCTCATAAAGCAAGACTGGTTTACAAGGCAGTGGGATATAGAAGATAATGAGATAATAAAAGAAGGAAATGCTTCCTTCTGTTGGCCATTCTTCACAGCACACCATATGGACGTCAGATAAGTCTCTCTTCGTTCTTTGTTTGTACTGTCCTAAATGTTAAATGTGATCAATTTTTTTTTGCTTGAAGAGGACCCAAGAGGTCGAAATGCATCGTGTCTTGTCCTGTACTTTTGTTTGTCAATGTCCTTGACGGCAACTAACCCCCACGCTTTCTAAATTTTGCTTTGATCTACTTGTTGGCAAAGACTGTAGCCCTGCTCTCACTTCCTTCTGTAGTCCAAAACTGAAAAATGAAATTAACTGAAAACACCTTTCTATCAGATCTTTCCTATCTTAAGTTGCCACAATTTCTTTATAAAAATCTCATGATGATGTTCACACACACACACACACACAAAAGTTTCGATGCTTGTCAAAAACATACATATGCATCACTGCGTGGCATTTCCAACAGGCACTTACCGGAATGGATAGTCTTTTGATTTGTTTTTCACATAAGATATGAGCCATGTATAGTTTGTTGAAATACTTTGCATAAATAATACTTCGATGCTTGTCAAAAACATATATATACATATGATATATACATTACTTCGTGAATTTTCCAACAGGCACTAATGGGAACAGACAGTAGTATTTCATTTGTTTTTCACATAAAATATGAGTTATGTTTAGTTTGTTGAAATACTTTGCAGGCTACCCCCCCCTTTTTTTTTTTTTTTAATTCATCTTCATCCATTGAATGTCCCCAGTCATCATGTTGACTATTCTGTCTAGTCATTATGTTGACGTTACTGATGTAATCATGAATTATTACCTTCTGTGGCCATAAATTGCTTGGCAAATATGGAACAACTGCCAAACAATAGGTGGCACTTGAGGCCGGATCATTTATAATTGAGGTGGTGGCGGAGCTCCAGAGGAGGGTCTTAGTTACTCCCATCCAGGGGTACAGGGGGTAATTACCGTGCCAAAAATCCCATTTTTGGCTGCCAGACGGTGTGTGTATGTGGGAGGGGGACGGAGGGGGTGTGTGCACGTGGAGATCGGGGGGAGGGAGGTACAGCAACCCCTCGTCCCGGCCGTGGTGCTGAATGGGGTCTACGTGCTACTGGATGTCAGGCTACTGGATGTCAGGGGGGGGGGGGGGGGGGGGGGGGGGGGGGGGGGGGGGGGGGGGGGAGAGGGGGGGGGGAGAAAAAAAAAATCCAAGCTTCATTCTGAACTGGAGGAGTTTAGGGCGGGTTGGACAAGTAGGGGGAGGGGGATGAACTTTGCTGGAAATATCAATTTAAATATGCAAATTCCAAACCCCATTACCATCTCATTTTGCGCTGGTTCTTTAGTTGTATTACACCTCTCTCCGAATCTTCATATCTGCCTTGAAATCGTGGGCAGTTTCTTTTGCTACAAATATCGATGACTGCTGATAAGAACACGCCAAGACTGTCTGTATCAGACTTCAAACTGGGGCTTCCGAAAACTTCTTCCAAGTTCTCGCAACTCTTCCAAAACTTCGTTGACTTTTTCAACAAAAACTTACCTTCGAGTTTGAGCAGACGATAACCAAAAGACCAAGAGTAAATGTCAAACAGCTCTTCATCATGAATCGTACTGATTCTGATTCTTTTGACAAAGAACTGCCACGTATGCGCACCCACGAAGTCCCTACGCTTGGACGTGTGTAACTTGACCCTTTCCGAAAGTTGTGCCCATGCACTCTTGCAACCCCGGTAGCGCAGGGGTTCGGTTCCGTGCGATGACGTCACATCACTGATTTACACTTTCTTTCCGTTTCAATCACATGGGAGAAATAAAAGCAATTGGAAAGTCCAGTGGACATGCGCGAAGACTGACTGTGAACTGCCGAAATAAGTGTGTGTGTGTGTGTGTGTGTGTGTGTGTGTGTGTGTGTTGGTGTGCATACTGAAAAGTGTCAGCTCAAGACACACCATTGTTTTTGTTTGTTTGTTTGTTTTTTTCCCACGTCTGTCGCCTTTGAACATGCAAGTATTAAAAAAAAAAGAAAGATACAGGGTGTTGTAAAAGGTCCAAAGAAGTGTTTAGGAGCGACAAAGACGCGATGCTTATTCGTGCTTATAACCATGCAAAGAAGAGTGAACACTGTGATTAAAAAAACAACAACAAAACAAAGAAACTAAAAACAAAAAAAAACAACCTGAGACTATGACTGTACCCTATAAATACTCAACTCAGCGTGTTGTAAACTGTCCCAAGAAGTTTTTTTGAGCGACAGAGGCGCGATGCTTATTCGTGTCACCACCATGCAGAGAAGAGTGAAGACTATGATTAAAAAAAACGGAGGCTATGCCTGTACTGGTTCAGTTTGCCTTTGATGGTGTAATCCAGTGAGGAACTGCATGTACTGACTGACTGGTAGTGATGAGAACTCTCCGGACTGGTTCATGGCACTTCCGTACTGATAATATAATAGAGGAACATTTTGTGGACGGTCCAGATGCTTCGTATTGTTAACAACTTTGGTACGTGGGGATACCGGGGGGGTGAAATAAAATAAAGTGCGACTCAGCCTGTTGGCCCTGGAGCAAAATTTGGCAACAAGGAGTCGCTCTTGAATGAGACTGCATTTGTGGCAATCTTGATGGCACCCGGCAGTGAGTTCCACAGCCGTACAGAACTAGGATAAAAAGAATGTAGATGGCTGTCAATGTTTGATGCAGGTATGGCATAAGATTGACCGCCACTCCTGGTGCTACTTTTATTCAATACTAGTTGTTCCATTGGATATCAACTAGTTTAGCTCTGCCTTTGAAGAAGATATTAAGTTTGATAAAAGCTCTTCTCTCTTCTAAGGGTTTCCATTCTAATTTCCTCATGTTCTTCCTAGTATTCCCTTTCTCTCTGATATGGTTCCCTGTTACGAACCGTGCTGCTCTCTTCTGAATCTTTTCAAGGTTATCAATGTCCTTTCGATGGTAAGGATCCCAGACTGAGCAACCATATTCCAGTACTGGTCTAACCAGTGTTTTGTAACAGTCGTCTTTAACCTTTTTGGGGGCAGTCGTTGATATTCCTGTATAAGAAAGCTAAGATGTTATTTGCTTTCTTACATACTAAATTGTGTAATGTTTCTTTCCATTTGAGACGACTATCTATAATCACGCCTAGATATTTTGCAGCAGCATGGTTTCTTTAAGAATAGTATTGTGAATAGAATATTCTGATCTAGTTGGTGAGCGTTTATTACATATACAACACTTGGCACTTCTGGGGATGAAATTCCATTTTCAAGTTCTTTCCCACTCTTGTAAACCGTTTAGATCTTCTTGTAGAATGCGTGTATCATTCTTGCTTCTGATTGTTCTATATACTAAGCTGTCATCTGCAAAAAGTCTTATAGTAGTTCCAGGAGAGAGATTTCTACTTATATCATTTATATAAATTAGAAAAACAAGGGCCCCATACAATGGGATGATGACGACCCTTCCAACACACTTTCTGCGTTCTCCCAACGAGGAATGATCTAGACCATTTTAGCAAAGAACCGCCAATGCCAATGTGTTTCTAATTTAAGCAGCAGCCCTCATGGTCAACCTTATCAAAGGCTTTAGAAAAGTCTAATAAAATTGCATCTATTTGCTGTCTGTTGTTAAGACAGTTATTAAAATCATTGAGAGTTGTTATATAAGTTGAGTCTCACAACTCCTTCGCTGTCTAAAACCATGCTGGGCGTTATTTAAGAAGTCATGTTTGTCAAGATGGTCCATTATGCTACTATATATTATGTGTTCAAGTAGTTTTGCTGATATGGATGTAAGAGATACCGGTCTATAGTTCTCTGCTTTTGTTTTGTCACCCTTTTTGTAATGTCATTCCCTGCGTTGCGATGGGAGCGTGTGGATAGCCGTGTGACGTCACAACACTTGCCTGTTGAGCTATGTCGTGCGTGCTGGCCAAACACACACACACACACACACAGAGTGCATAGATACTGAAGTGGGAGCGACAGAAAGCTCATTTATTCTTAAACGTTATGACAGCAGAGGACGGTCGGTTAGCAACGAAAGAAAGAATGGCAGACTGTGTGGGAGAATGTTGACAACGCACTAGGCAAAGTGATGTGTGGTGCTCAAAGTAGACCGCTGCACGTGGCGCTGTTGTTTCACACCTGTCGTGGACGGCGTACATGTGAATGAGTCGATGATGAGTGGGTAGGGGGGGGGATAATGAGTGGGGTAGGGGGGGGGGGGGGGAGTCGATGATGAGTAGGTAGGGGGGGGGGGGGGGGGGGCGTGTGTGTCTGTGTTCGTGTATAAGTTTAAGTATGAGAGAGAGAGAGAGAGAGAGGGGGGGGGGGGGGGGGGGGGAGGGGGAGGCGTTCACACAAAAAGACAGATTTTTATACAGGCATTAATCTGCACTTTCACAGGATGGACAGGATGGAAAAACGTGTTCATAGCAGTGTGTTGCAAATGGTTTGCTTTTGTTGAAAAAAAAAAAGAAAGAAAGAGAGAAAGAAAAACAACAACAAAATCAAGAAGGGAAGGGATGTAGAAGAATTTTAAAGAGAAGGCTTTTCATATGACCGACATCTGCACATGACAAAGAAAAAGGACACGTGAAATCTCAGTTCTGGCTTTATTAATCTAAACAACAACTTGAGAACATATAAAGATCATTGTCCATTGTAGTTAGATAATGGAGAGTTACACACGGAAATGATCACGCGGTAACTATGATCATGAATGTGAAGATTGGAGCGGGAGGGAAGAAAGGAGGGGTAGATGGATACAGGGTGAGGCTGGAGGGGAGTGGGTGGGGCCAGATGGGAGGGAGGGGGGAGATGGGGAAGGGGAACTGAGACCTACAGGAGAGGGGAGGGGAGGGGAGAGGTGGATGGGGGCGAGTGGGACAAAAATGAATTTTTCTTTCAGCTCTCCAGCATGAGAAACAGTGTGGATGGGGTGAGTGGGTGTGGGTGGGGAATGAGGAGTAGGGGGTGGAGGCGGGGGGGGGGGGGGGGGGGGGGGGGTAGGTGGACAAAGAGTGACACAAGGGAGGTGAGAATGTATGAGTAGAAAAGAGTGGTGCGCCTTTTAGCAACATGTTCTTCAAGCATTGTCAAAAGGTAAGAAATGATAATAAAAGATAAGCTTCTTGATTTATGATTACAACCAATAAGCGCTAGTGTCTTTTTTTTTTTTTTTTTTTTTTTAAACAAATAGACCTCGTACTTTTAGAAGGTCTGCAATGAACCCCCCCCCCCCCCCCCCCCCCCCCCCCCCCCCCCCCCCCCCCAAACTTAAACATAAAGTTACGTATAGTTACTGACACTGTTGTCATAGTTAGTTTCTCTGTCTGTTTGTTGGCACAATATGAATCATTTCATTGCAGACAATATTTTTTGTTTGTTTGTTTTTTGTTTTGCAGCTGAAATTGCTCTGACCATCGGCCGTATGAGCGGCGGAGCTTGCCAAACTCACTGTGACCGAAGTGGCCGAAGGACTGCAGCCTCAGCATTGAAGGGAGCAGACAGACAGACGGGAGAACCCGGGCTGCCGCTGTGATTGAAGGATGAGGGGTAAGCAGAGACGACGTGTGGAAGTCTAGCGGACCGAGCAAACCTCTAAAAAAGAAAACAAGAATGTGAGCTAGGGCCAGACAGACCCTTAAGAGCGAAACCCAATCTACACAGTGAAGCCTGTGGACACCCAAATGGTGACGCCAAAAAAAACAACCGATCCTGGAGTTACAATTCTGTATAGAAGCGGTATGAACGTCCACGTGTGTGTGTGTGTGTGTGTGTGTGTGTGTGTGTGTGTGTGTGTGCTCGCGCGCGCGCGCACGTGATCGAAAACAAGGAGGGTGACATCTTCAAACCTGATTCCCCGTATCAATTGCGCGTGGCCTGACCTTTTTTCTCAAAAGAGACTCAAAGAGAGTCCAGATGAGTTTGCTGGTCTGCCGTCTGAGGGGAGCATCTGGTGGTGCGGGAGGATTTGGGACATTCTTTTGTGGTGCTTCTTCCGAGTTTTCGGTGGCGAAGGCTCTGCATTTGTGCCATAGACTTGTTTTCCGAATTCCCTGTACATGGAGTCACTTTAGCGTGTCCATTTTATTGTGCAGGATCTGGGTTTGTTAGTTTTGTTGACTGTTCAGATTTCCACGGCATGTTCTTCGTGAGAAGAACGTGAACTTTTTTTTTTTTTCTCTAAGGCTATATAGTTTGTCACGGGATACCGTCGTTGTTCTGCAGCTTTTAAAAAAGCCTGTATGTGTATGCTTCAATACTGATTTGAAGTGTTTTGTTTTGATGTGAGCAGTGAGTTTCTGCGGCCTGCCATAAAAGTTTTCGCGTTTGTGTGGTCTATGTAGGCAATGTTTTTTGTTTATTTATTTATTATTGATTTTTTTTTGACTGCCTTCAAAGATTTTCGTCGTTTGACTGAAATGGGTGGCCATCAGGCAGCCGGGCCACAGCTCAGAGCTTTGGGGAACGGGTCACTCAGCAAGCTGAGCAGGTCAGGTTTCTCTCAGCCAAGTCTGGCCATGAAGGGTTTCAGGCAGGATTTGAACATGATCTCTTTCTTTGTTTCTCTCTCTCTTTCCCACCCTCCCTCCCTCCTCTCTCCTCTCTTTGTTTTTGTTTTTAACGTCCCGATGCTGCATCTATCCAGCATGTGCGGGATACTCATACCCAGTACCTGCGGGATTCCCATACCCAGCACCTGCGGGATTCCCATACCCAGTACCTGCGGGATTCCCATACCCAGTACCTGCGGGATTCCCATACCCAGCACCTGCGGGATTCCCATACCCAGTACCTGCGGGATTCCCATACCCAGCACCTGCGGGATTCCCATACCCAGCACCCTGCGGCATTCCCATACCAAGCACCTGCGGCATTCCCATGCCCAGCACCTGCGGGATTCCCATACCCAGCACCTGCGGCATTCCCATGCCCAGCACCTGCAGGATTCCCCTGTGGTGAATCCCCGCCCTGAGAGCTAGCGTACACGGCCGCCCCTCCGCCTATGGCTGCCACCGGCAGCAGTTTTGACATCCAGCCCGAGCTCCGGCGACTGCTCCCGCCGAATCCGCCGGACCTGCGTCTCCCCCAGGAAGATCCAGATCGGCGGGAAATACGCCAACGCTTGGAAGGGTTCCTTCTCTGGGGCTGTTCGTCGTCGTCGTCATCGTCTTCTGTTGACAGACACAGCGAAGAGGATCACTTTGCAGACCTCAACTGTCGTCCCTCCTCTCTTCTTCCTTGCGCCCCTTCCCCCTCCCCCTCTTTACTGCTCGCCCCCCCCCCCCCTCCCGCCCCCCTCCCCCCCCAAGCCCCCTCGCCATCCCTTCCTCTTCACCCATCCCACTCTCCCCTTCAGCTCTTACTATGTCTGTCTGTCTCTCTTTCCCTTTCTCTCCCTCTCGCTCTAACTCCCCCCTCCCCCCTCCGTCCCCCCCCTCCCCGTCCCCCCCCCCCCCCCCCCCTCCCCCCCCGCTCCAGTCTAACTCCATATCACCCTTCCATATACATGTGCACACTTACTGTTTGTTGTCCCCCCACTCTCTCTCTCTCTCTCTCTCTCTCTCTCTCTCTCGCTCGCTCGCTCGCTCGCTCAGCCCCAGTTTGATAGTAGAATCAAACCAGCCAACTGGCCAGCCAGTCGACTCACCATCCCTTGGGAGAGAGTCGATATTTCTGTTTTTTGTTTCTCAAGCCCGGGGCCAGAGTAGCTCAGTGGTAGAGCGCCGGACTCGTAATCTTGGGTTTGCGGGTCCGAATCTCTGCCGGGCCGTTTCGGTACAGGGGGATCCCCCCCCCCCCCCCCCCCCCCCCCCCGGAGTAACATTGGTTCTGACTCCATTACCCATACAGTCCTTCGAATGAGATTATAAACCGAGGTTCCGTGTGGGAACGCACGCATAACATCTTGCACACACGCAAAATCCAACTTTCGGAAGAGACGGCCAGTTTGGCCGTTGGTATGGATGACACGTTACACATAGCATGCACCTTCCCCGAAGCTGGAGTATGGCTGCCTTAATGGCAGGATGAAAAACGGTCATACACACACAAAACTCCACTCCGTATACAGGGGGTGTCCGCAGGAGTATTAGCCTGCATGCGCAGAAGAAGAGAAAGTTTTTCAAGTCTTGTGCGTTGACTGTCACTCCGAAGACATTTGTACATGGAGCTTGAAAAGAAGAAAGTAGCGCAAATGATGTGATTTTTTAAAAAAAAAAAAAAAAAAAAAAAGAAGAAAAAAAGTGCAGATGGGAATAAGCTACCATTTCTTAATTACAATGACTCTGCCAGGTCCATCGTTCGAATCCCGGCAACGCCAGTGGATGAGATATTTGCCAGGTCTTCTACGTCTAGTGCTTGCTCTGTTATTATTGCCCATTGGATTACACACAGCCCTTTTTCATGGCTGTCCTCCAGGAAAAAAAAAAAACACTGCGGACCAACATGCCTATCAGTATACAGCAGACAGACTAACATGCCTAACAGTATGCAGCGGACAGACAAACATGCCTATCAGTATACAGCAGATAGACTAACATGCCCATCAGTATACAGCAGATAGACTAACATGCCTATCAGTATACAGCAGACAGACTAACATGCCTATCAGTATACAGCAGACAGACTAACATGCCTAACAGTATGCAGCGGACAGACAAACATGCCTATCAGTATACAGCAGATAGACTAACATGCCCATCAGTATACAGCAGACAGACTAACATGCCTATCAGTATACAGCAGACAGACTAACATGCCTATCAGTATACAGCAGACAGACTAACATGCCTATCAGTATACAGCAGACAGACTAACATGCCTATCAGTATACAGCAGACAGACAAAAACGTGCCTATCAGTATACAGCAGACAAACTAACATGCCTATCAGTTTACAGAGACGGACAAACGTGCCTATCAGTATACAGCAGACAGACTAACATGCCTATCACTATACAGCAGATAGGCCAACATGCAACCAGCAACCATGCCTATCAGTATACAGCAGGCAGACTAACATGCCTATCAGTATACAGCACAGACCGACATGCCTATCTGTGTACAGCTGACAGGCCAACATGCCTATCAGTATACAGCAGACAGACATGCCTATCAGTATACAGCAGACAGACTAAACATGCCTAACAGTATGCAGCGGACAGACAAACATGCCTATCAGTATACAGCAGATAGACTAACATGCCCATCAGTATACAGCAGATAGACTAACATGCCTATCAGTATACAGCAGACAGACTAACATGCCTATCAGTATACAGCAGACAGACTAACATGCCTATCAGTATACAGCAGACAGACTAACATGCCTATCAGTATACAGCAGACAGACAAACGTGCCTATCAGTATACAGCAGACAAACTAACATGCCTATCAGTTTACAGAGACGGACAAACGTGCCTATCAGTATACAGCAGACAGACTAACATGCCTATCACTATACAGCAGATAGGCCAACATGCAACCAGCAACCATGCCTATCAGTATACAGCAGGCAGACTAACATGCCTATCAGTATACAGCACAGACCGACATGCCTATCTGTGTACAGCTGACAGGCCAACATGCCTATCAGTATACAGCAGACAGACATGCCTATCAGTATACAGCAGACAGACTAACATGCCTAACAGTATGCAGCGGACAGACAAACATGCCTATCAGTATACAGCAGACAGACTAACATGCCCATCAGTATACAGCAGACAGACAAACATGCCTATAAGTCTACAGCAGATAAGATAAGAGATAAGATAAGATAATGTTGCTTATAGCCCAGCCGACCGCAAAGGGTCACATCAGGGCTGTCACCACGTTAAAATCAACAAGTCATCCATTCACACAATTCTTTAAATACATCATCGAAGAACCCATTCGAAAGTTTGTTAAAAATCTTTCCACTGTAAAATCTCAGATCCGATGAAAAATGTTAACCTCTTTCAAGAACTCAAAGATCGCGTCAGGCGGAACGTCTCTGAACAATGTTTTCATGGCATCTGCTGTAAAATGTTTGTGTCTCACATCGTGCAAGTCCCAACACTCTAAAAGAATATGTTTCACTGTGAGTGGCACATGACATGAAATGCACCACGGAGCTTCTTCACTCTTTGAAAGGTATGAATGGATAAAATACGAATGGCCGGTGTGCAGCGGGCACAGAACCGTTTCCTCTTTACAACCACCAGACGTAGATGAGAGGAACTCCTTAATGTTTGGACGGATCTGAAAGAGTTTGTTATCCGTCTGTGTATTCCAATCCTCCTGCCAGAGGTCTCTGACATAATCGTTAATTTTGGGTTTCAGATCTGAACAGCAGACAGAATAATAAGCCTATCAGTATACAGCAGACAGACATGCCTATCAGTATACAGCAGACAGACTAACATGCCTATCAGTATGCAGCAGAGAGATTAACATGCCTATCAGTATACAGCAGACAGACAAACATGCCTATCAGTATACAGCAGACAGACTGTCATGCCTATCACTATACAGCAGGCATACCAACATGCCGATCAGTATACAGCAGACAGACTAACATGCCTATCAGTATACAGCAGACAGACTAACATGCCTATCAGTATACAGCAGACAGACTAACATGCCTATCAGTATACAGCAACCATGCCTATCAGTATACAGCAGACAGACTAACATGCCTATCAGTATACAGCAGACAGAGAAAACATGCCTATCAGTATACAGCAGACAGACTAACATGCCTATCAGTATACAGCAGACAGACTAACATGCCTATCAGTACACAGCAGACAGACTAAAATGCCTATCAGTATACAGCAGACAGACTAACATGCCTATCAGTATACAGCAGACAGACTAACATGCCTGTTAGTGTACAGCAGACAGACAAACATGCCTATCAGTATACAGCAGACAGACTAACATGCCTATCAGTATACAGCAGACAGACTAACATGCCTATCAGTATACAGCAACCATGCCTATCAGTATACAGCAAACAGACTAACATGCCTATCAGCTTACAACAGACAGGAAATACGTATGATTTGTTTCTATTTATATGAATACACAGATAGTGTGGTCACTTACAATCGTCTAGCCAAGTTTACACAGACAGACGCGGACACACAGACACACATACACAGACAGACACACAGAGACACACAGACAGACAGACAGACACACACACACACATACACACACACACACACACACACACACACACACACACACACACACAGAGAGAGAGAGAGAGAGAGAGAGAGAGAGAGAGAGAGAGAGAGAGAGAGAGAGACTGCAGACAGAAAGCTCACCAGTGGTGTCATCAACAACCCGGAGTGCTTTGTCCAGCTCGTCTTCGGTAAACTCAAGTTCCCCATCTCTCTTCCGCTCTTCTGGAATTGGGAAAAGTCCTTCAGGAATGCCAAGTCCTTCATCTCTCTTCTCTCTCTTCTGTGGGAAATTCAGGAATGCCAAGTCCTTCATCTCTCTTCCGCTGTTCTGTGGAAAATTCAGGAATGCCAAGTCCTTCATCTCTCTTCCGCTCTTCTCTCAGGAATGCCAAGTCCTTCATCTCTCCGCTCTTCTGGGAAACTCAGGAATGCCAAATCTCTCTCCGCGGGGAAACTCAAATGCCAAGTCCTTCATCTCTCTTCCGCTCTTCTGTGGGAAACTCAGGAATGCCAAGTCCTTCATCTCTCTTCCGCTCTTCTGTGGGAAACTCAGGAATGCCAATTCCTTCATCTCTCTTCCGCTGTTCTGTGGAAAACTCAGGAATGCCAAGTCCTTCATCTCTCTCTCTTCTGCTTCTCTCTTGCTCTTGTGGAAACTCAGGAATGCCAAGTCCTTCATCTCTCTTCCGCTGCTCTTCTGTGGGAAACTCAGGAATGCCAAGTCCTTCATCTCTCTTCCGCTCCTCTGTGGGGAATGCCAAGTCCTTCTCAGGAATCTCTCAAGTCCTTCATCTCTCTTCTCTTCTTCTCAGGAATGCCAAGTCCTTCATCTCTCTTCCGCTCTTCTGTGGGAAACTCAGGAATGCCAAGTCCTTCTCTCTCTCTCTCTTCCGCTCTTCTGTGGGAAACTCAGGGATGCCAAGTCCTTCATCTCTCTTCCGCTCTTCTGTGGGAAAAGTCCTCAGCTCTTCTGTGGGAAACTCAAGTCAAGTCCTTCATCTCTCTTCCGCTCTCTTCTGTGGGAAACTCAGGGATGCCAAGTCCTTCATCTCTCTTCCGCTCTTCTGTGGGAAACTCAGGGATGCCAAGTCCTTCATCTCTCTCTCTTCTGCTCTTCTGTGGGAAACTCGGGGATGTCAAGTCCTTCATCTCTCTTTCCGCTCTTCTGTGGGAAAACTCAGGAATCAAGTCCTTCATCTCTCTTCCGCTCTTCTGTGGGAAACTCAGGGATGCCAAGTCCTTCATCTCTCTTCCGCTCTTCTGTGGGAAACTCAGGAATGCCAAGTCCTTCATCTCTCTTCCGCTTCTTCTCTGGGAAACTCAGGGATTCAAGTCCTTCATCTCTCTGCTCTTCTGTGGGAAACTCAGGGATGCCAAGTCCTTCCATCTCTCTTCGCTCTTCTGTGGGAAACTCAGGAATGCTTTATCAAGTCTTCTGCTCATCTCTCTTCCTCTCTCGCTCTTTCTGTGGGAAACTCAGGGATGCCAAGTCCTCATCTCTCTTCTGCTCTTCTGTGGGAAACTCTCTCTTCCTCTCTTTCTCTTTTGTGGGAAACTCAGGGATGCCAAGTGCTCTTCTGTTCATCTCTTCATCTCTCTTCCGCTCTTCTGTGGGAAACTCAGGGATGTCAAGTCCTTCATCTCTCTTCCGCTCTTCTGTGGGAAACTCAGGGATGTCAAGTCTTTCATCTCTCTTCTGCTCTTCTGTGGGAAACTCAGGATGCCAAGTTCATCTCTCTCTCTTCCGCTCTTCTGTGGGAACTCAGGGATATCAAGTCCTTCATCTCTCTTCTGCTCTTCTGTGGGGAAACGCAGGGATCTCAGATCCTTCGTCTCTCTCGAGCATCCGCTCTTCTTCAAGCAACTTGGCCAGCTCTCTCTCTATCATCCTTTCCTCAGTCACGGCGAATTTCCCTTCTTCAGGCATCCCCGGCTTCTCCCGCTGCACCCGTTGTTGGGTCTCCTTTCCCTGGCAAGAAGACATCAGTGCCACAGCCGTGGCCAACAGCACCAGCGGCAGTCTCTGCCTTTTCGCCATGGTCTGTGGTATGTGTGTGTGTGTGTGTGTGTGTGTGTGTGTGTGTGGTGAGGGGACTATCTGGTGCGGCGACTGGCAGGCAGACTAGACAGACAACACAACAGTCCCACAGCTCGGTGTGAACGAGGCGAGGGCGTCACAGGGACTGACAACAGACTCAGTCCCAGAGCTCGGTGTGAACGAGGCGAGGACGTCCCAGGAACTGACAACGTTGGCTGTGCTGCTGGGCTTTTGGGCTGCCTCCAGCACAGCTCCTATGCGAATACTGACTGACAAAAGCGGAAGTGTGAAGCTGGATCATCCTCACTACGATGATGTCAGACAGGCAACCCAGCTTGTCCAGTGGCTGGCTATCTGCGTGGCAGTGGTACACGCACACACACACAGACACAGACAGACAGACAGACACACTCTCTCTCTCTCTCTCTCTCTCTCTCTCTCTCTCTCTCTCTCTCTCTCTCTCTCTCTCTCTCCTTAGTTCTTTGGTGCTCATGTAAGTGAACAGGACACGTAAAAGATCCACTCTGATTGATAAGAGCAGCTGTAAGTAGCTGGCATGTCCCCATCTGTTCGCCAAGAGTCTTCCGTAAGGTCCTGGGTGCCCTTTCCTCTCTGATGAGGCCACACTGATAGTCTCCGTGATAAGCGTCGCCGGCTTGATGAGGAACTCCAAGCACTGTGACGTCAGCTATACTATCAGTTCGTAAGTGGCTTCCGTCACCGGCTCGTCTGAAACAGAATGTCGAAGCGTCAGCCGGAAAAAAATGTTATCAGTCAAGTCCTTTGTTTTCGCTACTCTTGATTGTTTTCACTGTTTTTTTTTTTTTTTTTTTTTTTTTTTTTTGCTGTCCCATCTTCTGTGGCACTTCAGTAGCATTGCATCCACGCCGCTCATTTCGATTCCCCCGTCCACAGCCACAGCCCGGTCAGTCCCGCCGCAGCCCTGGCTCCGGCAATCCACAGTCAAAGTCAAGTCGTCAGAGGCAACCCACTGGAAAAGACACTGCACTGCCCGCCGAGTCACTTCGGTGGTGTTCAGTGGTGCTGCTCTGATCCGACGTACGCAGAACACCACCTACTAACCCCCCTTCTGACGACAAAAAATGCTTTGTCGCGGAGCCGGCGTGAATGCGTTTCTCCCTCCGGAGGGCGCCACCACGTCCGTCCAACAACAAACCCCCATGAATTTGCCTATACCGGGTGACCCCGACGAAATCAAACCAAGGCCATAGACTTGGAGAGGACATCGAAACTTGAGGGTCATCATGAGAGCAGCGCATGAAGGACCACAGAATTTGAGACAGAATTTGAGGGTCAGCCGGAAAAGGCAGTCAGTCAAGTCATCTGTTCTCTCGCTACTCTTGATTGTTTTCGCCGTTTTTCTCTTCAATGTCTACTTATGCAGCACTCACTGGCTGCTCATTTCAGCTTTCCTAGACCCAGGCCTGTCCCGATACAGAGCCCCACAACCGACAGTCTGCGGGCGATAGGGGTGGGGGTTGGGGGCGGTATCAATATCAGGTCGTCCTAGGGCAAGCCACCAGAGAGAGAGGAGACACTGCACGCTGCTCAGCCGAGAAAACCTGGAGTTGAGGGAACATGGAGTTGAGGGAAACATAGAGTTGAGGGAACATGGAGTTGAGAGAACACAGACTTAGGGGAACATGGAGCTGAGGGAACACAGAGCCAAGGGAACATTGAGTTGAGGGAACACAGAGCCGAGGGAACATGGAGTTGAGGGAACACAGAGTTGAGGGAACATGGAGTTGAGGGAACACAAAGCCAAGGGAACATGGAATTGAGGACGCACAAAACTGGGGGAATATGCTTTTGAGGGAACACAGAGCTGAGGGAATACGATGTTAAGGGAACACAGAACTAATGGAATATGCTGTTGAGGGAACACAGAGCGGAGGAAGCTCAGAGCTGAGGGAAGACAGAGCTGAGGGAAGACAGAGCGGAAGAAACTCAAAACTGAGGGAAGACAGAGCTGAGGGAGTATGGAGTTGAGGGAAGACAGAGCTGAGGGAACACACCGAGCTGACGGAAGACAGAGCTGAGGGAACACTGAGCTGACGGAAGACAGAGCTGAGGGAACACCGAGCTGACGAAGACAGAGCTGAGGGAACACTGAGCTGAGGGAATACGGAGCTGAGGGAAGACAGAGCTGAGGGAAAGACAGAGCTGAGGGAACACAGAGCTGATGGAAGACAGAACTGAGGGAGTATGGAGTTGAGGGAAGACAGAGCTGAGGGAATATGGAGTTGAGGGAAGACAAAGCTGAGGGAATACGGAGCTGAGGGAAGACAGAGCTGAGGGAAGACAGAGCTGAGGGAACACTGAGCTGAGGGAATATGGAGCTGAGGGAAGACAGAGCTGAGGGAACACCGAGCTGAGGGAATATGGAGTTGAGGGAACACAGACCTGAGGGAAGACAGAGCTGAGGGAACACTGAGCTGAGGGAATATGGAGTTGAGGGAAGACAGAGCTGAGGGAACACAGAGCTGAGGGACACACTGAGCTGAGGGAATATGGAGTTGAGGGAAGACAGAGCTGAGGAAACACAGAGCTGAGGGAAGACAAGGCTGAGAGAATATGGAATTGAGGGAAGACAGAGCTGAGGGAAGACAGAGCTGAGGGAATATGGAGTTGAGGGAAGACAGAGCTGAGGGAAGACAGAGCTGAGGGAATATGGAGTTGAGGGAAGACAGAGCTGAGGGAAAACAGAGCTGAGGGAATATGGAATTGAGGGAAGACAGATCTGAGGGAACACAGAGCTGAGAGAAGACAGATCTGAGGGAACACAGAGCTGAGGGAAGACAGAGCTGAGGGAACACAGAGCTGAGGGAAGACAGAGCTGAGGGAACACAGAGCTGAGGGAAGACAGAGCTGAGGGAGTATGGAGTTGAGGGAAGACAGAGCTGAGGGAATATGGAGTTGAGGGAAGACAGAGCTGAGGGAAGACAGAGCTGAGGGAAGACAGAGCTGAGGGAATATAGAGTTGAGGGAAGACAGAGCTGAGGGAAGACAGAGCTGAGGGAACCAGAGCTGAGGGGAGACAGAGCTGAGGGAACACAGAGCTGAGGGAAGACAGAGCTGAGGGAAGACAGAGCTGAGGGAAGACAGAGCTGAGGGAACACAGAGCTGAGCGAATATGGAGTTGAGGGGAACACAGAGCTGAGGGAATATGAGTTGAGGGAAGACAGAGCTGAGGAACACAGAGCTGAGGGAATATGGAGTTGAGGTAACACAGAGCTGAGGGAATATGGAGTTGAGGGAAGACAGAGCTGAGGGAATAGGGAGTTGAGGAAAGACAGAGCTGAGGGAAGACAGAGCTGTGGGAACACAGAGCTGAGGGAATATGGAGTTGAGGGAACACAGAGCTGAGGGAATATGGAGTTGAGGGAACACAGAGCTGAGGGAAGACAGAGCTGAGGGAGACAGAGCTGAGGGAATACAGAGTTGAGGGAAGACAGAGCTGAAGGAAGACAGAGCTGAGGGAACACAGAGCTGAGGGAAGACAAAGCTGAGGGAGTATGGAGTTCAGGGAACACAGAACTGAGGGAATGTGGAGTTGAGGGAAGACAGAGCTGAGGGAAGACAGAGCTGAGGGAAGACAGAGCTGAGGGAACATGGAGTTTGAGGGAAGACAGACCTGAGGGAAGACAGAAATGAGGGAAGACAGAGCTGAGGGAAGACAGAGCCGAGGGAAGACAGAGCCGAGGGAAGACAGAGCTGAGGGAACACAGAGCCGAGGGAAGACAGAGCTGAAGGAACACAGAGCCAAGGGAAGACAGAGCTGAGGGAACACAGAGCCCAAGGAATATGAAGTTGAGGGAACACAGAGACAAGGGAACATGGAGTTGAGGGAACACAGAGCTGAGGGAACATGGAGTTAACGGAACATGGAGTTGAGGGAACATGGAGCCGAGGGAACATGGAGTTGATGGAACACAGAGCTGAGGGAACATGGAGTTGAGGACGTACAAAGCTGTGGGAACGAGATTTAGGACTGAGCCAGAAGACCAGACGGCAGACGGAGACTGTGAGGACACAGCAGAAATAGAGAAGTAATTAAATGTAGACAAAATGTCTTCACACACACACACACACACACACACACACACACACACACACACACACACACACATACACACACATACACACACACACACACACACACACACACACACAGAGAGAGACACAGAGAGAGAGAGAGAGAGAGAGAGAGAGAGAGAGAGAGAGAGAGAGAGAGAGAGAGAGAGAGAGAGAAACAGACGCACTCGCGCTCACGCTAAATGCATGCAAGTGGGAAAACACACACACACACACACACACACACACACACACACACACACACACACACACACAGAGTTCTGTGTAGACTGAATTACCTCCATGACTGAACCATAGTTGTAGATGAGTAACAGCTTTCCGTCCACCAACGATCTCCCATCCCATGCTCTTCCCCCCCTCTTCTCTCCCCCCTCCCTCCACCCTCACCTCTGCTGTCCAGACGAGTATCCCTTAAATGTAACTGTTCAAAGTGACGAAAATGCCACAGGGAAACTGTAATTCATAACCCCCCCCCCCCCCCCCCCCCCCCCACCGCCTCCGCATCCGCATCGCTACAGGCCACGCGCCATAATAACGATCTTGCATTAAAACACTGTATAATACATTTACGCGCGTTTTTGAGACAGGTCATAAACTTGAGCCAGCATTTAATGTTAAACTAATAATTGATCAAAACACTAACTCCTCAACCAATTCTTTCCCTTGTTTGGGGGGAATTTTTACCGGTGGAATCACAAACAATCTTCAAAGACATGAGCTTCCCCTTCGTTGACGTCCCATTTCAGGCCTTTGCACTCACCCGTGACCGTATCTTTGCGCTAGCTGGAAGCGCCCACATTGTGTCCCATTCCTTTGATTTTAATCTGTCTGCTTGGAACCACCTGGCTTGTCCCTTGAAGGCCATTGAAAGAAAATGAGGAGAATCAACTTTTTTCAAAAAATATCGAAACAATCTAATTTCGCCAGTCTATAAATATACTCCAATCCTTAAGCAAGGCCTTGGCGCATTAAAGTTTTTGGATGTGCAGCCATAGACAGACGACACGTGTTGGAACTGAATTGATTAGCAGTAACGGTACTGTAACAAAGAACTGCTTTCGTAAAACCCCAGACAGTATGGTGACGTGTGTCTTTTGGCAATCGTGCCAACAGCGACAAGTAACACAAGGAAGGAAAAGCCCAGTTGAACAAGGAAGCTATCTTTGGAACTGAGGAAGCCACTTTGAGGTCCTGATTTCGGGGAACTAACACTGTACCTCAGAAATGACGGCACTGAAAGGCAGCAATAAAACTTCCTGAGCTCAAGACCAAGAAGAACTAACTTCATGTATCCCAGATTTATTTTCTAGAAAGTAGCAGAACAACCGATAGCACGGAACATTTATTTAGAAAACACAACAACAACAACCAATCAACCAACCAACCAACTAACCAAACCAAACAAAAAGACAAGAAAGAAAAACCAGCGAGCAACTATTTTGAGCTTACAGTGCATGAATGCGATTATTTGTAACCAGAGTCGCTTAGTATAGGCCTACCATCGTGTCATTTACCCAAATTATCAAAACGCAAAGCAAGGGAATGTGTTTATTGTTCTGGAGTTTGAAAAACAAAACACAAAAGCAAGCTGCATTTTTTTCTATTTTGTAAAAAAATGGAAGGGAAGGGTGCACTTGGAAGTTTGAAGTGTAAATCAGGGGCATCAAGCGCTCAAAGAGGGTTTGGCGGCTTCCATGTTGTTTACACTGGTATCCAATGCCATCTTGTACTGTATGGATCCATCTTGTTTACACTGGTATCCAATGCCATGTAAAATGGGTATGGGGCATATGGTGTTCACACTGGTATCCAATGGCATGTTGTACAGTATGAATCCATGTATCCAATGCCATGTTAAATGGTATGAATCCATGTTGTTTACACTGGTATCCAATGCTATGTTATACAGTATGGTTCCATGTTGTTTACACTAGCACACCAGTGCCATGTTAAAAGGTATGAATCCATGTTGTTTAGACTAGTATCCAATGCCATATTGTACGGAATGGATCTATGATGTTTACAGTGTTTTGAATGCCATGTTATAAGGTATGGATCCATGTTGCTTAAACTGGTATCCAATGCCATGTTGTACGAAACAGATCCATATTGTTTAAACTAGTATCTAACGCCATGTAATACGGTATGGATCCATGCTGTTTACACTGGTATTGAATAACATATTATACACTACGGATCCATGCTGTTTACACTGGTGTCCAATACCATGGTATTCGGAATGGATCAGTGTTGCTTATACTTGTGTCCAATGCCATGTTATACAGCATGGATCCATGTTGTTTACACTGGTGTCCAATGCCATGTTATTCGGAATGGATCCATGTTGTTTACACTGGTATCCAATGCCAGTGTTTATTCGGAATGGATCCATGTTGTTTACACTGGTATCCAATGCCATGTTATTCGGAATGGATCCATGTTGTTTACACTGGTGTCCAATGCCATGTTATACGGAATAGATCCATGTTGTTTAAACTGGTATCCAATGCCATGTTGTACGGAATAGATCCGTGTTGTTTACACTGGTATCCAGTGCCATGTCGTACGGAATAGATCCATGTTGTTTAAACTGCCATCCAATGCCACGTTCTACGGCATGGATCCATGTTGTTTACACTGGTATCCAATGCCATGTTGTACGGAATAGATCCATGTTGTTTAAACTGGTAACCAATGCCATGTTGTACAGCCATAGATCCATGTTGTTTAAACTGGTAACCAATGCCATGTTGTACAGAACAGATCCATGTTGTTTAAACTGGTAACCAATGCCATGTTGTACAGCATAGATCCATGTTGTTTAAATTGGTAACCAATGCCATGTTGTACGAATAGATCCATGTTGATTAAACTGGTAACCAATGCCATGTTGTACGGAATAGATCCATGTTGTTTTAAACTGGTAACCAATGCCATGTTGTACGGAATAGATCCATGTTGTTTAAACTGGTAACCAATGCCATGTTGTACGGAATAGATCCATGTTGTTTAAACTGGTAACCAATGCCATGTTGTACGGAACAGATCCATGTTGTTTACACTGGCTGGCATCCAGTGCCATGTTTTTTCGGTATGGATGCGTGTTGTTTACACTGGAGGGAGTTAGTGCACCAAGTGCCCCCCCCCCCTTCCCTCCCCCTCGCCCCTTCCACATTATACACGTATATCTTAATCGTCTTCTGTGTGGACACACTCTCTCTCTCTCTCTCTCTCTCTCTCTCTCTCTCTCTAACTCAAACACATACACAACACACCACACACACACACACACACACGAGAGAGAGAGAGAGAGAGAGAGAGAGAGAGAGAGAGAGAGAGAGAGAGAGAGAGAGGAGAGAGAGAGAGAGAGAAGCGAGAGAGAGAGAGAGAGAGGAGGCAGCATAACAAAAATAGAACAAAAGCAACAAACAGATGAGCAGTCAGCTCGATCACACACACGCAAACCTCTTTGAAGTAATGGCAATTCTTTTTGTTCAGACACTGACACGTGTTGGCACTGACATAGCGTGTGTGTTAAGCCACCAATAGCAGAAGCAAATAATTTTTGGAACAAAAGGATAATCTAACAGTATCAACAATCACTATGGGAATGAAGGTACAAATGCATGCTGGTTATAACACGGAACATTTTACTTGTGAAGTTAGGAAGTTACATACCCTTTGGTGGATATAAAATATGACTATTAAATATGACAACACACCAATAAGGTCAATTTCATGTAAAAGATACGCGACTCTCTCTCTCTCTCTCTCCTCTCCCCCCCCCCCCTCCCCCTTTGTGATGGGGGGGGGGGGGGGGGGGAGGGGTGGGGGGGGGGGCGGGGGGGGGGGGGCCGGACGGCAACAAAGAAATCGGAGCACAGTTTGCGGCTGGCTGGCGCCCCGTGCGGCTCGCGGTCTCTCCTCCCCCTTTCTTCCCTCTCTTGCTCTCTCTCGTGGGGTGGGGGGGGGGGGGGGGGGGGCGGACGGCGGCAAGATACGTCGGAGCACATTTGTTGGCCGGCGCGCCCCGTTTGGCTCGCGGGGCGGGGGGGGGGGGGGGGGGGGTGGTTCCCTCGTCGGCAACCCTCTTTGGGGCGACGACGGCATCAACAGATTTCGGACTGCGGGCAGGGGCGCGACGGGCGGCGCCCACCCAGCGTGTGGGCTCGCGATGCATCTCTCGTTCTCTCTTCCCTCTCTCTCTCTCCCCTCTCTCGGTCTCCTGGCATCCTCGGTTGTGCCGGACTGTTCTCTCCCTGTCTTACATTGGCTTGGCCGAGCGCCCCGTTTCATCGCTCCGTGTCGAACCGCCTCCTCCCCTCTTTTTTTCCTCTCTCTTGCGCTCGCCCGCTGGGGGGGGGGGGGGGGGGGGCGGGGGGGGGGGGGGGGGGGGGGGGGGGGGGTAGAGGAGGGGGGGGGGGGAGGTGGGGGGGGGGGGGGTGGGGGGGGGGTGGGTTAGGGGGGTGGTGGGGGGGGGGGGGGGTGGGTGGGGGGGGGGGGGGGGGGTAGGAGGATGCGAGGGGGTGGGCGGGGGCTGTAAAACGTCGGGCAACAATCGGTCGGAGCACAGCTGGCTTGTCGATGTGTATCTAGTGTATTGTGTTTTTTAAGAATAACCCCAGCCCCATATCATACAACAGTTTAGGAAAGTTTAATATTTAATAGAGGAAATGTTATAGGCCTGTTCTTAATTTTACCTGAGTGATTAGTATTACAAAGGGTTGCGAGGATATATGTGTTGGTTTATACAATAGTGTTGCCTTCATTCATGAACGCTAGGAAATATTGTTTTCGATTAACTAGTATGTTTTGTGATTATCTATAATAAAAGCTGGCGTCCTCCTTACTGAGACTTAAATTCATGCAAGCAAACGAGAACTATGTTTCATTTTTTATTTCATACTGTTTCTTGTTGAAAATTCGAAAATGTGACGCTGCGAACTCTTTTGTGTAGCCTACAGACCTTTGGCCTCGCAATAAATGGCGCGGCATGGATCTATGCTGTACAACATGGCATTGGTTACCAGTTTAAACAACATGGATCTATGCTGTACAACCTATCAGCACCTGCTATATGTGAAACTCTTACCTACATTTACAAATTTATGCATTGACAAATGTCACTTTCCCCGCTCAGTTCAAAGTTGCAAAAAGTAATACCCAAATATAAATCAATCAGGATTCAGGAAAAATCATTCTTGTCATCATACAGCGCTTACAAACCTAGTAGATCAACACTGTTTGTTGATTTTGCAAAGGCTTTTGATGTAATTGACCACAAACTGTTATGCAGGAAGCTTTTATCATATGGTATAACAGGAAATACCTTACAACTGATAACATCTTTCCTAGAAGACCGTCAACAAATCGTTTGTGTCAACAACAACTTATCAGAGAAGCTACCTATCCAACATGGCGCGTACCTCAGGGTTCTGTGTTAGGTCCGTTGCTGTTCTCGGTTTATATAAATGATCTCCCCTCTTTATATTGAGGATTCATGTGAACTCTTTTGTGATGATACCACTGTCCATACAAGTAACTCCAGTTTGGAAGCTGTTTTCACTTCATTACAGAAGAATGCTAATATCTTAAGTAATTGGTGCAATGTAAATCACATGTCATTGAATCCTAACAAAACAAAAATAATGCTGATAACAACAAGGCAGAGAAGACAAAATAACCACACAGCTTCCATCTGTTTTTATCAATAATCAGGAAATTGAAGTGGTGGATAGCCATCGAGTTCTAGGAGTATATGTTGATAATAATCTTTCTTGGTCTTATCACCTTCGCAGTTTATGTAAAATCAATATCCAGACAAACATATCAGCTGTGCAGGATTAAGCATTTCTTAAACCTTCATGCCAGGAAATTGTTCCTACACACGCACATGTTCTCTCTTCAATCAATTATTGTTCAACACTATTTGATTCTGCTAGTGCTAATGCCATGAAACCTCTTACGAGTGTCTACAAAAGAGCGCTTAAAGCAGTCCTATTAAAATCATCTAGTCTTAGTGAAGGGGATTATACTAAAAGCGGGGGGCTCTTCCATTAAAAGAAATGTTCGCTGTCAACAAATGTCTGCTAATGCAAAAAAATTGCATCGGGGTTTACCACCTCAAACTCTTCAGTCTAAATTTAGCAAACCCTAGGGATTCAACCAAATTCCAGGTTCCCCACACCTAGAATAGATCTATTTAAATCAGGCTTAACTTACTCAGGTAGCGTGGCTTGGAATTCACTTCCACTACATCTCCGATGTACTCAAATTACAGAATCCTTCAGGGAAAAACTAATTACACATTTTCACAGCAGA
>JADBJO010002253.1:0-5000 GCA_016801955.1 Conus betulinus
ATGCGAAACGAAACAAAAATGTTCGACATCCATCCCGCCTCCAACCTTATCCCCCACTGCCTCTTCCTTTACTCCTCTAACCACGAGTCTTATCTGAGCACTGTTCTTGCAACTGTTAACAGGATCTCAGTATACTGTAACCTCTTTTTCTTCTCCAACGGTCTCAGAGCAGTTTTAATGCATTTGTTTTGTTGGTTGAAAAACTGTGTGTGTGTGTGTGTGTGTGTGTGTGTGTGCCCGCGCTTGTGTGTTTGCAGATGGAGGGAGGGAGGGAGAGAGAGAGAGACACAGACAGAGAGAGAGAGAGAGAGAGAGAGACAGAGAGAGAGAGAGAGAGAGAGAGAGACAGAGAGAGAGAGAGAGAGAGAGAGAAAGAGAGAGAGAGAGAGAGAGAGAGAAGAGACAGAGAGAGAGAGAGAGAGAGAGAGAGACAGAGAGAGACAGAGAGAGAGAGAGAGAGACTGACCCTCGTGTTCACACGGTCTTTCCTACCTCACTATGAATGGCGTGTCTTGAAAACCGACGAACGCCAATGGACAAGATGCCATGTCGACCGACGTGATATTTCCAGTCCAATTGCTGAACCAATCCTTTACCGGCCTTTTGGGCACATGCGTCGCTGTTCAGGCAGTCCTGTAATATACAGTACTTTGGTCAAACATGCAGTGGCGACGAAACATAATTATGCCCCGTTTTTAGAGGGAAAAAAATAAAACCCTACCAAGACTATAAGATGTTTAAAAAAAATCTTTGATCTGACGGGACAGAACTGACAATGGGGATGCACAATTCAGATAATGTGTATGTTTTTTTGTTAGCGTACGGTTGGAGATGTTCAATTGATTTGGAAATTTTTTATTATTAATGTTTAGGATAAGCTGGTCTCAAAAGTTATATAGTGGATATGCACGTCGTTGTATATCTCTTCCCCTCTAGTAACTACTTTCAAGGAGAAAATCCTAAAAAGAAATATCTTTAAAAACCTTCAGGTAACCGACCCGTCATCATAGTGCAGCAGTTAGCGTCTCGGACGTACGGCTACGGACTGGACGGTAGAATCCCATCAGTTGAGAGTGCTATGGGTCCGAACGGAATGTCTGAAAGCACAGTCACGGTTCATTTCACATGAAGAGAACACAAGTAAACAGTGCTTTTATTCTGTCATATCAAACCTGTTGAGAGCAGTTCTACATGTGTAGCTCAATCTTCTAAGATTGGTAGATGCCACCAATTACTATCAAACATCCCTGTGTTGGAGTCTAAGACAATAATAATCTCAATGACGCTCATGATTCTCAACTTTGATCATTACAAAAAAAACACATTTCACCAATATCTGCAACTTGCTCTCTGAAGTCGCCAGAACTGCATTTCCCTCTCCACGTACAGACCATGGTGGGCGAGTGCCCCAGTCATCGCAGTGGTCAAGTTAATGGGGACTTTGGTTACATGACTGGAGCGGGTATTTTGTAGAGAAAGATGTTCATGCAGACCTGCTTGCTAAGTGTGTGTGCGCGCGCGCGCGCGTGTATGTGTGTGCGTGTGTGCGCGTAAGTGCGCGCGTGCGTGTATATGCATGCATATGTTAGTAGTGGGGAGCAGATTCAAGAAGAGGGGGCAGCAAGGGGAAGATGGGGGGCGGGGGGGGAGAGGAAAGCATGTTATCGGGGTTCCCTTGAAATTAGTCACCCATTTTACGAGGAAAAAAAAAATTGTGAAATACAAGAGTGCCGACGCTCTCAACAGAAACAAAGATGTAAATGGAAGCTTGGAGCCAAGCAATTTCCCCATATTACACCCGTTTTTATCTGTAAAATGTTTCTTTCACCGCTCTTGAAACTGACCGGTTTCAACGTTGCATTCTCTTCCATCCCTTATCATTGATCCCAGTTTTGAAGCCCACGACGATTCTTCTTGGTGGTCGCCGTCTCACTGGCAGACCCGTCAGAGGAATTGGGGCGTCCTCTGGAGAACCCCAAGGCGCCCACACAATCTCTGGTCCGGCACCGTCTCTCACGTCGGCGTGGCTTGGACATTCTTGTAGGACATGCTGTGCCGTCTCCTCCACTGGCCACTTACACTAAACTATATGACAGGTGGACACTAAAACCAACGAAAGAGGAGGAACTTAAACATGACAAAAACGGATTGTAAGCCCTGTAGAAGAAAGAATCTAAACTTAAAGAGGAAAAAACTATAAAATTGAGACCATTAAAAACTTTAAAAAAGGACACTAAACCACAGAAAAGGAGGAGGACCCTAAACCTTGTCAAAAGAGGAAACCAAGCCCCAAGAAAATTCCATATGAAAGGGCGTCTAAATCTCTGGGAAAGGCGACGCCAAGCCCTACAAAAATATGAAAGTACACTGTAAGCAAAGTGTAACCAATTGCCAGGAAAGGAGGAGACTAAACCTTTGGGAGGAAGAGAACAGTAAAGTCTGTGAACAGAGAAAAGGCCGTCCAGGACAACACTCGCTACTTAAAAAAAGATACTCCACCCTATGAAAAGAACATTAAACAAGAGCATATGAATGCCCATGAACAAAAAAACACTAAACAGTTAAAATATGACATCAAATCGTTCTTTAAGAAGGGCAGCAGAACATATGAAAGGATCCACATGTTAACGTTGCCACAGAGATTCAGAGTATTAAAGGGCACTCGGATCAGGAGGTACTAGGTGCGCACTAGGGAATATTACTGGAAGAGCTCTACGGACTTCAACACTTCTGCAGCTCAGTCCCAGATGATCTGAAAACATGCGTCCATGCTCCAGATCCCTGATATAGGAGACCTGCTACGTAGCGGAGTCAACCATTCATGCTCTTCCAGAAAATATTTCCTCTGGTACCCCCTGTTTTGTGTCCATGTACCACAGAACACTGACAGAAGAAACCCAAGCAACTATATAACGCATATGAACGACCGACACTAAACGCTAGAAAGACGCACAAAAGAGAAATCTGTGAATTTTGTGAATCAAGAATACAGACCCTAACAAAGAGGACACTAAGCCTATTTAATGAAGGAGACAAAACTGGGGAAAAAACTGTAGGAAGAAGACACTGAATCCTCAGAAAATGAAGGCAAACTATTTGAAAAGCACACGGTGAAGCTCTCCACAGAACCAGATACTGGACTCTTTAAAAAAACAAGATTCTTGGTCTACGAAACAACAACAATAAAAAAAACTGGGAGCTGTACTGGAAAAAATGCAGGAAAAGGAATAAGAAAAAAAAGAGAGAAAAAGATCCAAGTAAAAGACCACCGTGCCAGCTATCCTAGTGCTAGGCTACATTCATCGAGTTCACTCGTCCTGCTCTCCGTTTTCCACGGCCGTTGGTGCAGGAGTTCTTTGCCCCTGTTGATGTAAACAAATATTTTTAACAAGTGAATTCTTGGCCAAATAAATACCTCTCCAATACAAAATGTTTCAAGTTTGTGCGCTTCTTTCCTTTTAACCAAAACTAATTATTGTTTACCTAAACGTGTGCTCACAATCTCTACGCTTGTAGAACAAAAAGATTAGAGTGCAAATGTGTGTGTTGGTAGGGGGGGGGGGGGGGTGATGTTTGTGGCGAGATCGTGTTTGTGTGTGTGCGTGTATGTGCGTGTACCTGTGTGTGTGTGTGTGTGAGAGAGAGAGAGAGAGAGCGCGCGCGCGCGCGTGTGTGTGTGTGTGTGTGTGTGTGTGTGTGTGTGTGTGTGTGTGTGTGTGTGTGTGTGTGTGTGTGTGTGTGTGTGTGCGCCTAATTCAATTAAGAATTTTTTACACGCTCTCTCCTTTCATCAGGTTTAGCATCCTGCTTTCGCATGGTTACGAATAATTTTCCATAATGCCTCATTTCTCATTTCTCCATCTCACCCGCGATGAAAATCTAATTTCTGCACCGTTACTGAAATCAATATCAGAATTTTCTAACGAATCCCCTCCCCCCCCCTCCCTTTTCTCTGTTCCCATGGTTCCAGAATACGTGTTTGAAGTCCCTTATGTTCTGTCGATGGAGTAAAAAAAAAATATTTTCCTCGGCATGAAGTTACCAAAGAACTTGACAGCCAAGTTCCCTGCAACAGATTAGTCAGACTGTCGGTTAAAAAGGGGCAGGGAAAAGGCGGTAAGGCACGGAGAGGTGGGTGTGGGGGGAAATGCAGGAATGAAGGAAGGAGGGAGGGAAGGGTGAGATAGAGTTGGTGATCCACTCCACGACGCATAAGGGGAGATGGTCTACAGAAAACATTTGAAAAAAAAAAAAAAGTAAAAACCTAATGAAGTCCTGAAATCAAATTATTGTAACTTCAACCATCTGGCTACCTACCTGCCTATTTATTACCTGCCTTGGAAGAACAAAACTTACCAGATAAATACCACCATAAGAACTGCTTCAAGTACAAATTTGCACTTACGTCATCGTCAATTGGCTTTATAGCACTTGGGTGGTAGTGTCATGCGATTCCCTTCCCGAGACGTGTATGTTCCTGGTGAGGATGGCAACTGTCCTGGAAGACGTTGTACAATGGTTCTCCGATAGGCTGATACTATTCCTCGGAGAGCGGTCACTCTTTATTGCCTGCCAAAAGAAAAGCCCTAGATTAAATTCTGAAGAAGAGGTCACCAAACCATAAGAAAGGAATGAAGTATATCAACGAAAGGAGACACCAAGGCCTTTAGTTCATAAACAGCAAAATTAAATGGGATACTGAAAGCCAATAAAAGCATTTAATATCAAGAAAGAATACTCTACATTCTGTATATGAAGACCAAAGCTAAAACCCCTTAACAAGTTACATTAACCCTAAGAAAAAGGTTGTCTCCAACACTTTGGAAGAAGATAACGCTAAATTATGCTGGGATACTAAACCTGGTGGAAGAATGATGGAAGACTTTAAAAAAAAATAAAACGGTACAATAACCCTACAAAAGGCCATGAATCCCTAAAGAAAGGAACACCAACCAGTAAGAGAAGACCTTATCGCACACGATGATGGAATCCGTCTGTCT
>JADBJO010002253.1:7500-21771 GCA_016801955.1 Conus betulinus
ACACTAAACTATATGACACAGGTGGACACTAAAACCAACGAAAGAGGAGGAATTAAACATGACAAAAACGGATTGTAAGCCCTGTAGAAGAAAGATCTCTAAACTAAAGAGGAAAACTGTAAATTGAGACCATTAAAAACTTAAAAAAAGGACACACTAACCACAGAAAAGGACCCTAAACCTTGTCAAAAGAGGAAACTAAGCCCCAAGAAAATCCATATGAAAGGGCGTCTAAACCTCTGGGAAAGACGACGCCAAGCCCTACAAAATATGAAAGTACACTGTAAGCAAAGTGTAGCCAATTGCCATGAAAGGAGGAGACTAACCTTGGGGGGAAGAGAACAGTAAAGTCTGTGAACAGAGGAAAGGCCGTCCCAGAAGGAAAACACTCGCTACTTAAAAAAGATACTCCACCCTATGAAAAGAACATTAAACAAGAGCATATGAATGCCCATGAACACAAAAAAAACACTAAACATTTTAAAATATGACATCAAATCGTTCTTTAAGAAGGGCAGCAGAACATGAAAGGATCCACATGTTAACGTTGCCACAGAGGTTCTGAGTATTAAAGGGCACTCGGATCAGGAGGTACCAGGTGCGCACTAGGGAATATTACTGGAAGAGCTCTACGGACTTCAACACTTCTGCAGCTCAGTCCCAGATGATCTGAAAACATGCGTCCATGTTCCAGATCCCTGAAATAGGAGACCTGCTACGTAGCGGAGTCAACCATTCATTCATGCTCTTCCAGAAAATATTTCCTCTGGTACCCCCTGCTTTGTGTCCTTGTACCACAGAACACTGACAGAAAACCCCCGAGCAACTATATAAAGCATATGAACGACCGACACTAAACGCTAGAAAGACGCACAAAAGAGAAAATCTCTGAATTTTGTGAATCAAGAATACAGACCCTAACAAAGAGGACACACTAAGCCTATTTAATGAAGGAGACAAAAAACTGGAAAAAAAAAACTGTAGGAAGAAGACACTGAATCCTCAGAAAATGAAGGCAAACTATTTGAAAGCACACGGTGAAGCTCTCCACAGAACCAGATACTGAACTCTTTAAAAACAAGATTCTTGTCTACGAAACAACAATATAAAAAAAAACTGGGAGCTGTACTGGAAAAGTGCAGGAAAAGGAATAAGAAAAAAAAAGAAAAAGATCCAAGTAAAAGACCACCGTGCCAACTATCCTAGTGCTAGGCTGCATTCATCGAGTTCACTCGTCCTGCTCTCCGTTTTCCACGGCCGTTGGTGCAGGAGTTCTTTGCCCCTGTTGTTGATGTAAACAAATATTTTTAACAAGTGAATTCTTGGCAAATAAATACCTCTCCAATACAAAATTTGTTTCATGTTTGTGCGCTTCTTTCCTTTTAACCAAAACTAATTATTGTTTACCTAAACGTGTGCTCACAATCTCTACGCTTGTAAAACAAAAAGATTAGAGTGCAAATGTGTGTGGTAGGGTTGGGGGAGGGGGGGGGGGGGGGGGGGGTGGTTTGTTTGGGAGATCGTGTGTGTGTGTGTGTGTGTGCGTGTGTGTGAGAGAGAGAGAGAGAGAGAGAGAGAGAGAGAGAGAGAGAGAGTGTGTGTGTGTGTGTGTGTGTGTGTGTGTGTGTGTGTGTGTGTGCGCCTAATTCAATTAAGAATTTTTACACGCTCTCTCCTTTCATCAGGTTAGCATCCTGCTTTCGCATGGTTACGAATAATTTTCCATAATGCCTCATTTCTCCATCTCACCCGCGATGAAAATCTAATTTCTGCACCGTTACTGAAATCAATATCAGAATTTTCTAACAAATCCCCTCCCCCCTCCCTCCCTTTTCTCTTTTCCCATGGTTCCAGAATACGTGTTTGAAGTCCCTTATGTTCTGTCGGTGGAGTAAAAAAAATATTTTCCTCGGCATGAAGTTACCAAAGAACTGACAGCCAAGTTCCCTGCAACAGATTAGTCAGACTGTCGTTAAAAAAAGGGGCAGGAAAAAGGCGGTAAGGCACGGAGAGGTGGTGGGGGGAAAAAATGCAGGAATGAAGGAAGGAGGGAGGGAGGGAGGAGATAGAGTTGGTGATCCACTCCACAACGCATAACAAAGGGGGAGATGGGTCTACAAAAAAAAACAAAAAAAAAAGTAAAAACCCAATGAAGTCCTGAAATCAAATTATTGTAACTACAACCATCTGGCTACCTACCTGCCTATTTATTACCTGCCTTGGAAGAACAAAACTTACCAGATAAATACCAGCATAAGAACTGCTTCAAAGTACAAATTTGCACTTACTTACGTCATCGTCAGTTGGCTTTATAGCACTTGGGTGGTGGTGTCATGTGATTCCCTTCCCGAGACGTGTATGTTCTTGGTGAGGATGGCAACTGTCCTGGAAGACGTTGTACAATGGTTCTCCGATAGGCTGATACTATTCCTCGGAGAGCGGTCACTCTTTATTGCCTGCCGAAAGAAAAGCCCTAGATTAAATTCTGAAGAAGAGGTCACCAAACCATAAGAAAGAATAAAGTATATCAACGAAAGGAGACACCAAGGCCTTTAGTTCATAAACAGCAAAATTAAATGGGATACTGAAAGCCAATAAAGGCATTTAATATCAAGAAAGAATACTCTAAATTCTGTATATGAAGACCAAAACTAAAACCCCTTAACAAGTTACATTAACCCTAAGAAAAAGGTTTGTCTCCAACACTTTGGAAGAAGATAACGCTAAATTATGCTGGGATACTAACCTGGTGGAAGAATGATGAAGACTTTAAAACATAAAACGGTACAATAACCCTACAAAAGGCCATGAATCCCTAAAGAAAGGAACACCAACCAGTAAGAGAAGACCTTATCGCACACGATGATGGCATCCGTCTGTCTTGGGACAATGGTGTTGCACCGTGGATCAGTCAATTGTGGAGTTGCAGCGCCTGCTGTGGCTGAAGAGCCCGATCATCGAGCGGCAGACTCTGATGCATTTGCTGCAGGTGAAGTCTCGGCCACGAGCGTCTGTTGGTGCCGATGCGATTCTTTGCCGTCAGCGGCTCCTCCATTCTTCCCACTGGGCCTCTCTCCTCTGGTCTGCTTGCTTGATGCGGCCTTGATGGTGGACTGCAAGCTGATCCTGTCTGAAGCTGCTGTCTCCAGGTCTACTGGGGTCGAGGCTGCTTGCCCTCTGATCGCGCTTACATTTCTGTAGCGTACGGCGGGCCGTCATGTGGATCAGGAGCCTGTAGCCAGCTCGCCGTACAGCATATCCTTTGGGATGCGACCGTGGTACATGCGGCCGACGTGGCCAAGCCAGCACAGGTGTATCTGTGTCAGCATAGCGAACATGGTAAGCATCCCTGCCTGGGCCAGGACGTCCAAGTAATGCCCAGGAGTCTTCTGAGGCAGCGCAGAAGGAAGGCATTCAGTCAGCGTTCTTGTTGAGATACAGGGTCTATGCTTCGTTTCCCACAGAGAGGAGTGATTACAGCACACAGGCTTGGTACACTTTCATCTTGGTGTTTGACGTTAGCATGTGTTATCCCAGACTCTCTTCACTAGAAGGGCCATCCCTGTTGCTGCCTTGCCGATCCGCATGTTCAGCTCGGCGTCCATATAGAGGTTGCTGGAGATGGTCGAGCCCAGCAAAACCAAGTCGTTGGCCACTTGGAGGGTGTGATCGCCGATGGAGGTGCAGGAAGTACTGCTGACGTCTTGGCCATGATTTTTTTTTTTTCTTTCCAAACTGATAGAGAAGCCGAAGTCGGTGCAAGCATCAGCGAAACAGGTGATGGGCCGTTTAGCGATTCCTTGATGTGGGCAGTGAGGGCGGTGTATTCTGCGAAGAGCGTCTTCCCGATGAGGACTTTCCGCACCTTCGTCTTTACTCGGAGGCGTGCCAAGTTGAAGAGGCTTCCGTCACTCCTAGTGTGGAGGAAGATGCCGTGTTCAGAGTGTCGGAAGGCGTAGCGCAGCAGCAGGGAAAAGAAGAGCCGAAGAGTCGGAGCTAGCACGCACCCTTGTTTGGGCACTGCTCTTGATTGGGAAGCGGTCCGCAGATGAACCATTGTACTGGACAGTGCCATTCATCTCGTCATGGACGGACGTGATCATCTTCAGGAGCTTGAGTGGGCATCCAATCCGATGTAGTAGGGTGAAGGACGCCTGACCTACTGACAGAGTCAAACGCCTTGGTCAGGTCGATGAAGGCGATGAACAAGGGGTCGTCTCTACACGCGGCACATCTCTTGTAGCTGCCTCAGGGGAGAACATGTCGATCGTCGACCTCGCAGCTCTGTGCCTCTGGGTATACTCGTTCGGCGAGTAGCTGCAGCCTTTTGAGGACGACGCGGGCGAAGGCTTTACCAACAATGCTGAGGAGGGATATTCCGCGATAGTGCAGATGCTGTTATTCCCTTTGTTCTTGTATAGCGTGATGATTTTTTGCATCGCGCATGTCCTGGGGTACGGTCGCTTTCTCCCAACACTGCAGCAGAAGCTCATGGAGGCGACTTGAGAACAGAACTCTTCTTGCCGGCTTTGACGACTTTCTGGCGTAATGCTGTCGCTACCCGGACCTTTACTACAGGCTAGCGTGTCGTCGATGCCTTGCCGTGTTCCTCAATGGTGGGTGGGGCGTCGAGCTCCTCCATGGCAGGCAGGGGAGTGGTGTTTTCGAAGGCTGTGTGGGTGGCTGGGTTTTCCCCCTGCAGTACAGCTCCTGGTAGTGCTCCGCCCATCTCTCCATCTGTTTGCTGCAGTCGATGATCCCCGGATGTACATTTTAGAGGGGCGATCTTGATGGCGCTAGGGCCGAACGCTTTGTTCATGCCTTAGCACATGGCGCGGATGCTGCCGCAGTCGGCGGAGATACGAATACCTTTCACAGGTTTAGCCAGTACTCACTGGCGCATTTCCGGCCATCTGCTGGGCGTTGCTGCCAGCTTTTCAGAGTGCGGCTAGTGTGTTCTCTGAGGGCTCTCTCTTGTGATCTTGGAGTGCAGCTCGCTTAGCAGCAATGGCAGGCATCTCCACGACTCCTGCTTCGAACCAGGCTGCTTTTTATTCTTCCTCACTCTTCCCAAAGGTGTCCGAGGCGGACTGGTAGGTGGCATCGCGGATGTGGTTCCACCATGATGAAGCGCGGTCTGTCGGGCAGTCCTATACGGCCTTGACAACGGCTCTGGTGAAGCGTTCGCGCAGTTCGGGCACTGACGTCATGGCTGTGTTGATTCGAGGACGTCCCTTCTGCTTGGAGCTTATCCCCACCAAGACCTATAAAAAGATAACACCAAACCATATGAACAGATACTAAATTCGAGGGAAAGAAGACACTAACCCTAGAAAAAATTGAAACTAAACTGTATAAAGGAGGACATTAAGGATGAGAGGAGGACACTAAACCCTACGAAAACAAGACACCCGCATCGAACAGAAAGAATGCTAAAGCCTGTAAAATGAGGACACAAAATCATATAAAAAAAGACACTAAATCCCTCAAAAACAACCATGAAAGAACGCTAAATGATACTAAATCTATGAACGGAGAACATTGCTGACTATTTGACGGACGACACCCTATGAAATAAAGACATTAATAGGCCTGCGCTGTGTTGCCTGTACCCATCGTCAACACAGCGCAGGCCTCCAAGGGTGGTACAGGACTGTTCTAAAGGCAGGTGAAGACAGTGCTTCTCTGGGTCCTCCCCAGCACCTTCGGGTGTTTCTTTTTCTATGGAAAGATCCACATGTTGACTCGTGATTATAATGCCGGACTTTTTGTGGATTTATGGATACTCAGGCCAGGAGGTACCAGGTGCGCACTAGGAAACATTTCGGAAGGATAAAAAAAATTCCTCAACAGCACTGCAGCCAGACCCAGTTTTATCTGAAACATGCGTCCATGCTCCAGATCACTGAATCATGTGACACGCTGCAAAGCTTTGAGTCAATCTTTCACGCCCTTCCAGAAAATGCTCCCTCTGGTACCTCGTGTGATGTATCCTTGTTCCACAGAAGACCCGACATAACAACCCAGAGCACACATGCTGCTATATTAAGAAGGACGCTGTAGAAAGCACAATCCAAACCTCGAGAAATAAGAGACACTCATGTGTGAATGAAGGGGGCACTAACCCTTGGGAAAGAACACACAACCACCTGTCAATAAAGAAACTACTGAACACTCTGAATGAAGGGGACACTAAATATGTAAACCAAGTGAATGAATCCTGTGACTGAAAGAGACACGGAGTCCTTGAGGGAGGGGGGCGGGGCGACGATTAAACCATACAAAAGTCGCCAAGCCCCTCCTCCAAAGAACCAGGTGGTATGAAGACTGCTGTGGACGATACGCTGGTGAAGCTTGTGATCCGCTGCAGTCACGTGTCCTGGTCACCCTCTCCGCAGCCAATGAAGCAGTTCTTGCTCCTGTTGACAGATGTGCTGGTATTTCTCTTTAACACTTGACTTTGTGTGTAAATAAATTTTATCTACTTACTTAAGCTAATCTGTTCCGATTTTTATGAAGTTTTTTCTTCTCTTGTTCTCTGGTCATAGAACAATAATTCGGGGTAGAGATAAATCATGTGAACAACATTTTTATAGCATTTCACAAACTTCCTTATCAAAACGTACACGTTTTCCATTTGCAACACCATAAAAAAAAAGGTCGCTATGAACAAAACGGACCGGAATATGCACATGTGTCTGTACAGTATTTACTGCTGTGTTGGTCAACCTGGCGTGACTTCGACGTTAAACACCATTCAGCTTCTTTTCATTTGATCTAATGAGAATATGACTGTTCTACAGTAAGCTAATTGTCTTCACTTAGTAAGCTAAGCTAATTGTCTTCTTGTGTTACCTTGTCATCTTTGCTGTGTAGCCCTGGACAGGCCGTCTTCTGGTCTGCCGTCACACCCGATTTCTCACGGAAGAATGGGGTGTCCTCTGAAGATCCACAGGGCACCTGGCGCACCACCGACCCATCCGGCTTAAGATCTATACCTCAACTCAGCATGGTACAGCCAGCGTCAGCACTATCTTCGCACAGCTGTTCGGTTCTTCTCTCTGCGGCAGATGGGAAGCACACACACACACACACACACACACACACACACACACGCGCGCGCGCGCGCGCGCACGCACGCGCGCACACGCGCGCACACACACACACACGCATGCGCGCACGCACGCACACACATGCATCCCTAACACTAAAAACCTACGAAAATGAGGCACTGAACAATGGGAAACAATGACATTCTAAATCTCATGAACTGAATCTATGTCCTACACAGAACAGCCGTTTGAAATACAGAAGGAAAATATATTAAAAGATTGCTCTAGACCCAACTCAAGTAGGTCACTGGCCCTACCAAAAGTCACTGCATGTGATGACAGAGGACAGTGCACACCCTGTGGGATAAAAACGCTAAAACCTGTGGAGAATATAAACTGTAACGCTGGAGACCATGAACTCTTAAACAAAAGGAAACATTCAACTACACGAAAAGAGGATCCAGAGCCCTATGAAAAGAGGACACTAAACAATAGAAATGACATTAAACGCTGCGAAAAGAACACTATACTCTATGCAAGGACGATACCATACCCTTAGAAAAAGAACATTGAACTGTATGAAAGGAGGACATTAGATTCAACAAAAATACAACACCAAAACCATATGAACAAAGGACAATAAATCAAAGGGAAGACAAACTCCCTATAAAAAGATGACTCCAATCTGAACAAATGGCAAAAGATAAGTTCTACGAAAAGTGGACACTAAACTGTATGAAAGGACACAAAACCCTCTGAAGGAAATGCTAAACCAGATGGAAAGCCTACACTAAAGTCAGGTGTAAAAAAAGAGAGGTAAACCTTAAAGGGCGGCACTACCCCTTAAAATGACAGTAAATCCCATGAGAAAAACTAAGGTAATGAAGACACGACACGTTGAAAGGAACACTGTGTGAAAGAGGAGATAAAATGAAAAGAAAGAACTAACCACTGTAGAAAGAACACTAAACTGTGGACGAAGGGGTGGGGTGGGATGGGGGGGGGGGGGGGGGGAGACTCTAAACCCGTAGAAAAAAACAAAACTCTGTGGAGGAGGGTGGCGGTGGGTCAGACATCGAACTTTATGTGAAGAGGACACGAAACCCTCTGGGAGGAAAGAGATAGCGAACCTTCTAGAAAGAGAGCAAAAACACTGGAAGTGTGTGGAGAAGACAGCAAGCCTTCTAAAAAAAAAAAAAAAAAAAAAAAAAAACACGAACCCCAGAGGGAGGGGTAGCGGGGACTGGGACCCAAAACTTGTAGAAAGAGAATTCGAAACCCGGAGATGCGGGGGCCCGTGGAAAGACATCGAATCTTAAAGAGGTCTCAAAACCCGAGGGGGGGGGGGGGGGGGGGGGGGGGGGGGGGATTGGAGAATAGAGCTAACCTTACAAAAAGAAAGGAATCGAAATACACCGAACTTTGTACAAAACAGGACTACAAAGCTGGAGGTGTGGGAGGGTGGGGGGGAGAAATACAGAGCCTTGCAGAAATAAGACTCAAAACCCTTGAGGGGTGGGGGTGCAGTAGAGAAAACCATGCCTATTAGAAAAAGATAAGTAAATCCGGGGGTGGAGGGGGGGGGGGGGGGGGGGACGCGGGAGAATGTAGGAGGACGCAACGAAACCTCGTAAAAAAGGAAAGGAAACCCCAGACGGTGGAGGGCAGGGGAGAGACATCGAATCTTTACAGAAAGGACTCGAAACCTAGAGTGGACGAAAGAGGAAGGACGCTAAAACCTTAACAAAAAAAAAAACGAACCCGAACCTGACAGAAAAAAAAGTATATGAAATCTTGTGGAGTGGGGTAGAGAGACTCCGAACCTTTCGATAGAAGACAAACCTCCCCCCCCCCCCCCCCCCCCCCCCCCCCCGGGGGGGGGGCAGGGCAGGAAGCTCGCCGAAACTCATAAAAGACACAAAACCCTGGTGGCGTGGGGGAAAGAAATGTACTGAACAGTATAGAAAGAGGGCACGGAATCCTTTAGGGGAAAACAAATACCAAACTGTAAAGAAAGAGGTTACGAAGCCCTGGGAGAAGGGGGTAGGAGGTGTCGGGGTTAGGGGGACACCTAAGTTTAGTTGAAAGAGATCTCGAAACCCAAGGGGGGGGTAGTGGTGGAGGGGGGGGGGGGGGGGGGGGGGGGGAGAGAGGTTTACACCGAACCTAATAGAAAGATACGAAACCCGGAGGATGATTGCGACACACAAACTCTTATGTAAAGACACGATCCCCTGGAGGGGGGGGGGAGTGGGGGCGGGTGGAAGAAAGACACTGAACCTCAAGAAAAGAAGACACAAAAGTTTATGCTGGCAAAACAGATACCGAACATTGTAGGACACAAAATTCTGGAGTGGTGAGACACTGAAAATTTGTAGAAAGAAGTCTTGAAACCTGGGGGGGGGGGGGGGGGGGTTAAGTAAGTGGGGAGACTCCAAGCCTCGTAGAAAAAAAGACACGAAACACTGTTTGGATGGGGTGTGAGTAAAAGGGGGGGGGGGGGGGGGGGGGGGGGGGGGGGGGCACCCACTGTCTTTGAGTAAGGACACAAAAAACACTGGTATGGGTGGAGGAAGAAACACCGAGATCTTACAGGACAAGAAGGTATGTGAGGAGGGAAATGACACCGAACTTCACGGGAAGAGGGCACAGTACTCCCGAGGGGGGGGATGGTGGTTGTGGTGGTGGGGAAAGATGCACCAAACATTATAAAAAGACAATACAAAACCGCAATGGCAGGGGGAAAAAACAGACACCGAACCTTATAGAAAGAGACACAAAATCCTAAAGAGTGGAAAAAGACAGACCAAACATTACAGGAGGCGGCGCTAAACCCTGAGGACACAAAATCCTGTCGCAGAGAGAAAAGAGAACTTCATGGAAAGAGGATAAGAAACCACGTGGGGCTAGGGGGTGGGGTGAGAGACAGATTCTTATAGAAAGCTAACACGAAAGTGGGGGGGGGGGGGGGGGTGGGGGCTGGAAAGAAAAGAGACACAAACCTTATAGAGGACACGAAACCCTGAAGGAGACAGAGGGGGGGGGGGGGGGGGGGGGGGGAAGTGGAGTGGGAGGAACACGAAACCTTTACGAGAGAAAAAGACACCGAAATTTAAAAGGGAACACAAAACCCTGGGGAGAAAAGAAAGAGACACCTAACCATGTAGAAAGTGGACACAAAACCCTCTAGGTGGCGAAAAGAAACACTGACCTTTATCGAAAGACTAGAAACCATGTGGACAGGAGCGGAAAAGAGACAACAAACCTAGAAGAAAAATGACACGAAACCCTGGGAAGCGAGCGAGGTGTGTGTGTGTGTGTGTGTGTGTGTGTGTGTGTGTGTGTGTGTGTGTGTGTGGGGGGGGGGGGGGGGGCAGAGACGCGAAAACCTTATAGAAAGAGCACATGCAATTCTGGTCGGGTAAAGAGACTGAACCTTATAGAAATACAAGAGAGCCAGTGGTGGGTGGGTGGTTGCGACAGCGAATTTTACAGAAACAAGACACGACACCCTGCAGGGGATAGACAGGTGTGGAAGACACACCAATTCCACAGGAACAGGACACAAAACACAAAGGGTTTGGGAGAAGAGACATCAATCCTCACGGGAACAAGACACGAAACCCTGTGGCTGAGCAAAGAGAACCGAACCTCATAGAAAGAAAACAGAAAACCCCGTGAGGGGTAAAGACCTTAAGCCTCGTACAAGGAGGATACGAAGAGAGGCGTGGGCGAGCGGGGATAAGGAGAGGGGGGGGGGGGGGGGTTGGGCAAAGAATGTTACAGAAAGAGGACACAGAACCATAGGGTGGGAGTCAGGGAGGGAGGAAACACTAAACCTTATTGACAGAAGACATGAAATCCTGTGTGGGTCAAGATACCCAGCCATATAAAGAGTAGACATGAAAGGCTGGAAGGAGGGGAGCAAAGCAAGATTATTAGCAAACAAGGCCTGGGGAGCAGGAGGGGGCACTAAGCGTTAGGAGGACACGAAAGCCTGGGGGAGGGGGGGGGGGGGGGAGAGGAGGTGACAGACAGTAGCCCCTATAGGATACTAAACCCTGTGGAGGGTGGGGCGGAAGACGAACCTTAAAAAAAGGACAAGAAACCCGGGGGGGGGGGGGGATCTCATCTTGTGAAAAGAACACAAAACACTCTGGGGAAGATGGGAAAGAGACACCGAACTTTAAAGAAGAAGACACGGAAGGTGAAAAACTGGTGGGGGATTGGGGGATTGGGGGGGGGGGGGGGGGGATGGGGGACACCGAACCTGTAAAAGACACAAAAAACCTGTTGGGTGGAGGGGGTTGAGTGACCATCGTCTCGAGGAGATTGGGGGGGGGGGGGGGGGGGGGGGGCACAGAACGTTTGTAGAAAGGTCTCCAAACCTGGTGGTGTGTGGGTGGATGGTGTGGGAGACTTCGAACCTTATAGAAAAAGGACATGAAACCATGAAGAGAGAGGGGGGGGGGGGACGACACCGATGCTTGTAGAATGAGCACGCGAAACATGACAGGGGGAGTGGGTGGGGGAAGGGGAACACCGAATCTTACAGACGGACAAAAATGCTGTTAGGGGAAACCAACATCGAAACTTATAGAAAGAGAATATGAAAAACAAATGAGATTGGGGGTGGGGGTGGGCAGTGAGGGAATAATACACCAAACTTCATTGAAAAAGGACATGGAACAAAGGGTAGGGAATAAAAGAGACCGATTCCTATTGAAAGCGAACATGCAAATTGCAGGCGAGGGGGGGGGGGGGGGGGGGGGGGGTACACAGGACCTCAAAGAAGGGGACGTGAAACTCTCTAGGGGGGGGGGGGGGAGGAGAAGAGATGTCGAGCCCTGACAGCAAAGAGAACACGAAATCTTGCCGAGGGGAAAAATAGACACCGAATCTTACAAGGGAACACAACACCCTGTGGGGAGGGAAGACCCCCCCCCCCCCCCCCCACCCAACAACCCATGCAGAAAGCGTACACGAAACCCTCTGGGGGAAGTGAGAGAGACACGGAACCCTACAAAAGAGGACAAGAAACCCTGTCGATGAAGGGGGGAAGAGACATCGAACCCTTATAGAAGGATAACATGAAACACTGTGGGGGAGAAGCCAGAAACAGAACCTTGAAGAAACAGGGAGAATGAACATGGAACCTTATAGAAAGAGGACACCAAACCCTGGGGGATGGGACACCGAATCTTAGGGTAAACAGACACGAACATCTTGCGATGGTGTACCGGGGTGTACAAGACGCTGCATTTCATAGACAGGGACACAAGCCCGCGGAGGGTTAGGGGGGGGTGGAGTGAGAGAGGAGAGAGACAACCGACATCATAGAAAGGACGGGGTAAAGGGGGGGGGGGGGGGGGAGCACACATTAAACATTCATAGAAACGGGGGGGGGGGGGGGGGGGGGGGGGGGGGCGAGGGCGAATAGGGGCAAGGGGAGAGAGTCGGAAGACCTTTTGAACCAGGGGATATGAAAGGACACGGGGGGGGGGGGGGGGGGGGGGGGGGGGGGGGGGGCGGGGGGGGGGGGGAGTTATGGAAACCTGGCGGGGTGAAAGGTGTGCAGTCGAGCAGTGTGGGGGAGGGGGGGGTGAGAGAGTGTGGTGTGTGAGAATCTGGTCCGTCCATGTGAGTGAGTGTGTGTGCAGGTGTGGTGTGTGTGGGGTGTGTGTGTGTGCGTGGGTGATGACGTGCGATGTGTGGCTGAGAGAGGTGTGTGGAGAGTGTGTGTGTGTGTGTGTGTGTGTGTGTGTGTGTGTGTGTGTGTGTGTGTGTGTAAAAAGGTGTGCGAGTCGTCAGGCGTGTTTAATACCCTCTGACTGCGCCATTGGCCGTGTGTGTGTGTGTGTGTGTGTGTGTGTGTGTGTGTGTGTGTGTGTGTGTGTGTGTAACAAGCATACATGAGTCATTAGGTTATTAGCGTATTTAATACCTTCTGACTGCGCATTGGCATTGGCCTGTGCGTCATGTGTGTGTGTGTGTGTGTGTGTGTGTGTGTGTGTGTGTGTGTGTGTGTGTGTGTGTGTGTCGTGTGTGTGTGCGCGCGCTTGCATGCATGCGTGCGCAGTGTGCGATGCGTGTGAGTGCGTGGGGGTGTGTGTGTGTGTGTGTGTGTGTGTGTGTGTGTGTGTGTGTGTGTGTGTGTGTGTGTGTGTGTGTGTGTGTGTGCGTGAGAGAGAGCGAGAGAGAGAGAGAGTGTGTGTGTGTGTGTGTGTGTGTGTGTGTGTGTGTGTGTGTGTGTGTGTGTAGGTGACAGAGTGAGTGAGTGTGTGTGTGTGTGTGTGTGTGTGTGTGTGCGTGTACATGTGTGTGTGTGTGTGTGCGTGTGTAGTAACAGGCATTCACGAGTCATTAGGCGTATTTAATACCATCTGACTGCGCCATTGGCCTTGTGTGTGTGTGTGTGTGTGTGTGTGTGTGTGTGTGCATAACAAGGCATACACGAGTCATTAGGCGTATTTAATACCATCTGACTGCGCCATTGGCCTTGCGTCGTGTGTGTGTGTGTGTGTGCGTGTGTGCGTGTGTGTGTGAGTGAGTGAGTGAGAGAGAGAGAGAGAGAGTGTGTGTGTGTGTGTGTGTGTGTGTGTGTGTGTGTGTGTGTGACGTGTGTGTGTGTGTGACTGTGGTGTGTGTGTGTGTGTGTGTGTGTGTGTGTGTGTTGTGTGTGTGCGAGTGTGTGTGTGTGTGTGTGTGTGTGTGTGTGTGTGTGTGTGTGTGTAACAAGGCATTCACGAGTCATTAGGCGTATTTAATGCCATCTGACTGCGCCATTGGCCTTGTGTGTGTGTTGTGTGCTTGTGTGTGTGCGTGTGTAACAAGGCATACACGAGTCATTAGGCGTATTTAACCTACCATCTGACTGCGCCATTGGCCCTTTGTGTGTGTGTGTGTGCGTGCGTGCGTGTCTCTGTGTGTGAGTGAGAGAAAGAAAGAGAGAGAGAGAGAGAGTATGTGTGTCTATGTTTGTTTGTGTGTGTGTGTGTGTGTGTTTGTGTGTGTTAGTGTTTGTGTGAGAGTGTGTGTGTGTGTGTGTGTGTGTGTGTGTGTGTGTGTGTGTGTAACGAGGCATTTACGAGAGGGGTGGGGGCTTCAAGGTGGAGACCCACTGAATCAAGGTTACAACACCCCTTCGTAGACAAAGAGAAACGGAACCCTGCGTTTCATTAGTTGTTTTTTTTTTTTTGTTTTTGTTTTTTGAGGGGGG
>JADBJO010002253.1:24873-44873 GCA_016801955.1 Conus betulinus
CAAGCCTCAAAGACAGACATGAAGCCCCGTGGAGGGATGGGAAAAGAGTCAGCAAGCTCTCAAAGACAGACATGAAGCCCCGTGGAGGGATGGGAAAAGAGTCAGCAAGCCTCAAAGACAGACATGAAAGCCCGTGGAGGGATGGGGAAAAGAGTCAGCAAGCCTCAAAGACACAGGACATGAAGCCCCGTGGAGGGATGGGAAAAGAGTCAGCAAGCCAAGACCTCGTGGAGGGAGAAAAGAGGACATGAAGCCCCGTGGAGGGATGGGAAAAGAGTCAGCAAGCCTCAAAGACAGAGGACATGAAGCCACGTGGAGGGATGGGAAAAGAGTCAGCAAGCCTCATAGACAGGACATGAAGCCCCGTGAGGGATGGGAAAAGAGTCAGCAAGCCTCATAGACAGAGGACATGAAGCCCTGTGGAGGAGTGGGGAAGGGCAGACACTAAGCCTCATAGACAGAGGACATGAAGCTCCGTGGAGGGATGGGAAAAGAGTCAGCAATGCCTCATAGACAGAGGACATGAAGCCCCGTGGAGGGATGGGAAAAGAGTCAGCAAGCCTCACAGAGGACAGAGGACATGAAGCTCCGTGGAGGGGTGGGGAAGGGCAGAGACACTTTTCTCATAGAAAGTGGACATAAAACTGAGGAATAAAAAGACTCTCAGCCTTGTAAGAAAAAGTCCGAGTGACTGATGTTCACCTGAATGACGGGAAAACGAATGATCTGCATCAGCAGGCGGCTCTTCATTCGGCTCCACCCAGGTCGGAAGCTCCTTGTGTAAATGCGAGTGCGGACTGTAAAGCGCTTAGAGCTTGATTTCTAATCGAGGACAGGCGCTACATAATGACGATAATATAATCTGAAAGAACACACTGATACCAGGTACTAAACTTTATTCAAGAACAACAGAGGCCCACATCAGCCCACTCGACTGAAAGAACAGGCTCACTACACTGGGAAAAAAAACGAAGAAAAGTGAGAGAGGATGAGAAGAATAAGATAGAGACTACTTAGCTGTATTCCCGAGTTCGCTTGTCCCGGTCTCCGTTTTCCACGGCCGTTGATGCAGGAAATCTTTGGTCCTGTTGATGAAAACCATATTTTAGCGTCTGATCTTCGCAGTTAAGCAATGTTTTAGGTTCAAGCATGGTGAAGTAAAAATGAACGCACTTAATACGTGAAGTAACGTACATTTGATAGACAATAGCAAACGGACCCTTGAATATTTGACTAATGGTATCTTTACACGTTACAAACATCAGTCATCAACAAAGCACACAACAATTCCTATCCGGGCAATACTATTTTATGCATTATTCTGTATCATCTGCTGAGGTGTGCATTTTGTCAAAAAAATTCACGTTTTCCCGGGCTTAGACCTAAAGTCTGTTTCAAATAAATAGAAGTCTTTACCTGTCCAAGTGGAGCAGTAGGCGAGTGCACCTCTTCATTCAGGCCCTCAAATTGGATGCGCGTCGTCATCGTCCACCCTTGCTGAACGCCACAAAAAAAGTGTAGACTGCCACTGCCGGCACTGCAACAGGACGAGACAATGTATCAGGGAATGAGATTGCTGGAATGAGCAGCGTGGGAATACCATCGAGAGAGGATAATACATAAAAAAGTGGAAATGGAAACAAGCACAAAAGACAGAGAGAAAAGAGGGGACAAGACGGGAAAATGCGGAAACAGATGAGGAATTACTGTGGTACATCATACACAAACGGCGGCAAGTCATGGTTTGAAATCGGAAATGTAACTTAAATTATGAATATGGCTCGAAAACGTAAAGAGTCAAAACGGAATGCGAAAAAAAACTGAACAGCAAGTTGTCTGGGTACATGGAATGGTTTTAGTCCGAGGAGACCAACACGTCACACGAGACTGGAAACTGCCAACGGTTTCTGATTTTGAAGGTTGCACAGGAGAGATCGATCGATGCATTCTCATAGATTTCTTTGCTTATATACAGAGTGTGACCGCACTGCCAGTCTCTTGGGACTGTACATGTAAATCGTCAGAGGCAGAATATCGCTTGGGGCCACATTGCATTTAAAACGTCTTTTTCACAGTACTTGTTCACGAGAGCGATTTTTGCTCGAAGATTAGATATACCTTTGTTCGACGTGTGTGTGCGCGCGCGCGCGCGTATGTGTGTGTGTGTGTGTGTGAAAGGATGGGGGCATCATAGAGGGCCGACGACAGAACGGGACAGCAACATTGCGGGTTGGTTATTTGGAGAGAGAGAGAGAGAGAGAGAGAGAGAGAGAGAGAGAAAGAAAGAATGTGTGTGCGAGTGCGTCTGAGAGCGACAGTGAGCGTGCGAGAGAGGCGACATAGCGGAGCGACATGGGGGGGGGGGGGGGGCACAGGGGGAGGGTGGGAGGGGAGGGGGGGAGACGCGGAGAGAGGAGAGTGACCTGTGGGGGAGTGAACGAAGAGAGGGGGAGGGGGGGGAATAAGAGTCGTGCAATGCGTGGGGGGGGGAGTTGGGGCGGGCGGGAGAGGGGAGACCACAGGGGGGGGGGGGGGGGGGGGGCAACATTACGGGGTCGGTGCCCTGGCATGATGGTGACTAAACGGGACGGTGGCAACCTTTTCAAACTGTCCTAAACGGTCAGTTCTCTCTCCCCTTCCCATCAAAATTCATACCTTGGAGAGAGAGACGGTCTGGGGGGGGGTGGGTATGTGGTGGTCATTGGTTTCATTAGTTAGTTTCGGTTTATCGAACGTTGGATTTCTAAATTAGCAAAACGTATAGGGGAAAGAATGAATTTGAATGAAGTTGGGGTACGTGGGGATGTGTGTTTGGACTGGGATTACCTTTCTAACCCCTCTTCTGGTCCTCTTGACATTTCATTCTGACACTTGGAGAGTTTCCGTGTGTATGCGCGCTTTCTTCTTCTTTCCAGATTAAAGTAAACTTATAATAATCACTTAAAATAATCAGTTGTACCATTTTCAGGCATCAAATAAGGGAAGAGAAAGGATATTCAGCAAGCCTGAGTTTATGGCTATATCCTGGTGCACCTCCAGAAAAAAAACAAGACATTTCACTGAGACGGGAAAGTAATACTTTCAGAATTCAAGCTTCTGTCCTTCAACAGATAAACTGTGTAGAACTTCTGTGACAGGGATACATATGGATATGGCCTTTGATAAGAAATCAGGTTCGAATCAGTATACACGGTCAACTGACCAGGTCCACCACAAAATCAGGTTATATTCAATATTAGCGAAGGGCCATATGATTCTGGACTAAAGTGCTGGGTACCAAACTATCAAGATGAACCGTTTGGCATTGGTAGCTGATGCTCAGTTTCAGTATTGAGGTTTCAGACATCTGCATCTAAATTTGAAGGCGGAAAAGAAAATATCAGTCTGACACTTCCACCGATTAGATTTACAGCAGTGAAGAGAGCAAGAGGGGGGGTGGGGGGGGTGGACGGAGGAAGTGCAGCGCCAAGGGGCATGGGGGAACTGGAGAGGGAGGAGAACTGGGAAAGGAAAGAAGTAGGCTACCTTTCTCATCTCTGTCCTATCTCGCACGATGAAGCTAAGGTGCGGGGGAGGGGGTGCTGGCAGAATTAGTGTGTTTGGAAGGGTTGGCTGTGGAGACCGGGAAGTCGAGACGGTGGGGGAGGTTGTATTTACCGTAAATTTAACTCAAGAGAAAACGTAGAAAATGCGAGTTGAGGATGGGGGTGGAGGAGGAAGGATGGGAACGAGCAAGAGTGAATTGAAGGAATGGGCTGGGGCCGATAATGAGAAGGATACCCTACACACACACACACACACACACACACACACTTACCTCTCTCCTGGTTCGTCGGATAATTTGGAATTTAAGAAAAAGTTTATTCATGTTCGTGAATATACACCTAAAAACCAAATACTCAATTTCGTTATCAAAATTTGAACATTCTTACCGCTGTACGGAGAGGTGTGTGCAGGACAGGATACAAAGGAGTGGGGGAGGGTGAAGGGAAATTCTACCAGCCTACCACATTAGTTACGGGTCACCCTCTTTCTTTTCTTTCTTTCTTCTTACCTCCCGCAAAGGTTACTGGCCCTTAGCTTCGACACTAACTCGCATCCGAATTTTTTTTTCCGTCATGTTGATCTTTTCTTCGAAAATCAGGCTGAATTTGATCACAGAGATTTTCTTTCGTACTCCCCCCCCCCCCCCCCCCCCCCCCCCCGCACCAACGCTTCACCAACTTCTTTCCGTCTAACATCTTTTAACAGTTGGGACGCCAGAAAACTTGTACATGTCAAAGAGCATGTTCAGTGGCAATTAACAAACAGCCTCAACTACTTGTAGTAAATATAAGCCCTTCTTTACGAGAAGGAGGGGTATGCAAAAGGATATGCTCCTGATTAGAAATACGTTGAAATGTCTAATAAACAGACAAGTCGGAATTTTTCAACAACTTCGACTTTTTATTTCACGAGGGGGGAAAGTTCTTTTTCAAAGAACATTATGTAAAAGTGGTTTGAAAAGGGGGGTTGGGCTGGCTAAAACTTAGGTTTAGAAAAAAAAGGAGATTAGCCCATTGTGTACCTCAAAAAGCACATTTAAAAAACAATCGTTCACTCACTCACCGTTCCAGTCCTCGTCAGCATGCCTTGCAAAATGGTGCCCTCCAGTGACGTTGAACTGAACAGATTTTGTCGTGAGTTTCAGAAAAGCAAACGCTGATTGGACGACTGAAAATCACACGACACGACAACCACCCAGAAGCACTTATTTCACGTGCCTCTCATGACCCTAACTTTAAAGCCTGCACCTGACCAGTCCACTGATTCTTCTGTCTTGACGTCTGCCTCTTTGTCTGTCGGCGTGCGCGCGCGCGCAGGCACCTGCGTGTGTGTGTGTGTGTGTGTGTGTGTGTGTGCGGAATAAGGTTTTTTCTTTGTGTGTGTTTAGATATTCATGTATCCTGTGTGTATCTGAGTTGGCATGCGCAATCGTAAGTCTGTGTTTCTATGTATGGTTTTGTATGTTTCTATATGTATAACTGCATGTGCATATGTGTATAAACGTGTTGCGAATGTATGTTTCTGTATGTCTCTGTGGGGGGGGGGGGGGGGGGGGAGGAGGCGCGGGCGCGCGTGTGTATGTGTGTGTGTGTGCACGCGCACGCGCGTGCGTCTGCGACAAGCGTGTCTGTGCGTGTGTGTGTGTGTGTGTGTGTGTGTTCATACCTGCGTGCTGTTGTCAGTATATACGTACACACACACACACACACACGCACACGCACACGCGCGCACGCAAGGACGCATAAACGCACGCACGCACGCACACTCAGTTTCAGTTTCAGTTTCATCATGGAGGCGCGTCACTGCGCGCGGACTAGTCCATACACGCTACACCATATCCGCTAAGTTTTGAGACCACACTACGCATGATTTTAAGCTGATGGATAAATGAATTAACAATAAAGATGGGTCAGTTGAAAAAGAGGGTCTCGTGGCTACGACTTAGTAGATGTCTGACCTACGCAATAGCCCAGTGGGCTGGTCAGACCTTGAGTGTTTACCTAACATTGGTTATCTTTTTCACACACACACACACACACACACACAGTTTAAACACACTGATACTCTTGCAGACACTACACACATACACCACACACACGCGCGCGCGCGCGCGCACACACACACACGCACGCACGCACGCACGCACACACACACACACACACACACACACACGCGCACGCACGCACACGCATGCACATACACACGCGCGCGCGCGCGCGCGCTCGCGTACACACACACACACACACACACACACACACACACACACACACACACACACACAGGTACACAGGCGCACATGCATATGGACACACACATGCGCACGCACATAAAACACACAACACACGCACGCACGCGCACGCGCGCGCAGACATACACACATACACACACACACATACATACATACATACATACATACTCTCTCTCTCTCTCTCTCTCTCTCTCTCTCTCTCTCTCTCTCTCTCTCTCTCTCTCTTCCTCTCTCTCTCTCTCTCTCTCTTCTTCTTCTTCTTCTTCTTCTTCTTCTTCTTCTCTGTCCGTATGAATCGTCCGCCGCTAACACGTGCGTACCCACTCTGTGTGTGTGTGTGTGTGTGTGTGTGTGTGTGTGTGTGTGTGTGTGTGTGCGCGTGCTGCTTTCCGAAGCGATGATCCATTCACATATTATTTGACTCCGTATTTTTAGGGGTAAAAAAATCAACCTTGTACAGATCACAAAGCTGCTGGAGATTGCCGGTGTCGTATATAATACTGTCGCCGTGTGGAATTGTATCGCAGCGATAGCATTTCACGTGAAATATTGTTGCAGCGACAATATTTTCTGGAAAAAAAATTGTCGAGCGACAACTTTTCACGAAAAATGTCCTATAGAATACTGCGTGCTGCTTTCCGAAGCGATGATCCATTCATATATTATTTGACTCCGTATTGTTTTTTAGGGGGTAAAAAAATCAACCTTGAACAGATCACAAAGCTGCTGGAGATTGCCGGTGTCGTATGTAATACTGTCGCCGTGGAATTGTATCGCAGCGATAGCATTTCACGTGAAATATTGTTGCAGCTACAATACTTTCTGGAAAAAAAAATTGTCGAGCGACAACTTTTCACGAAAAATGTCCTATATAATATTGTAGCTGTCCATAAAAACACTGTCGCTCGAAATTTTGCTACAATTGTTTTGCGATAGGACACTGAAATATTGTAGTCAGTGAATGCTGTCGCTTGCGACACATTTTCACATGAAATCTTACTGCTAGAGTTAATATTTCCTGTGAAATATGGTCGCAGCGTTAATATTTCACAGCGACGATTTTTTTCTGCATTGTGAAAAACCCTCGCCGCGGTTAAGCTTCAAAAAATCTCAGAAAATAATGCAGCCTGCCTTGGAATAAAAAGTTGTCGCAAGTGATTTTTTTTTCATAAATGTTTTTTGACGAAAGTCAAATTTCCATTCGTGTGTGTGTGTGTGTGTGTGTGTGTGTGTGTGTGTGTGTGTGTGTGTGTGTGTGTGCGTGCGTGTGTGTGTGTGTGTGTGTGTGTGTGCGTTTGTGAACGCACGCGCGCGCGCGTGTGTGTGTGTGTGTGTGTGTGTGTGTGTGTGTGTGTGTGTGTGTGTGTGTGTGTGTGTGTGTGTGTGTGCATGCATGCATGTGTGTGTGTGTTTGTGAACGCACGCGCGCGCGCCCGTGTGTGTGTGTGTGTGTGTGTGTGTGTGTGTGTGTGTGTGTGTGTGTGTGTGTGTGTGTGTATGCTGTGAAATGTGATGTTTTTATCAGTATCATAGGCCTAGGACGTTCAGCACAACGAAAGCAGGGGAAGATTGGATAAGTTAGAACCCCTAAGAAATGCAGCCCTACCTCCTTCACTAATTTTACTTCACTCAAGGTTAATTATCTGTAAAGCTTACCATAAGAGCTTCATACAGTACAACCATTGAATGGATATCTTTATTTCAAAAAGTTTGCATATAAGAAATCATACAATTCTTAAAGAAAAGGAAGCCCACTTTAGACATCATTTCGGGTTAAATGGACCAGGAGAGGTAACTATTGGGCCACGCATTATTCAGAAACGCAAACAAAATATTGTTTGTCTGTTGGCCATATAAGATGTGTGACCTTGTTCGATAATCCGTGTAAAGGCACTGGAGTAAATGATTATCCTTAATTGTCAGAACCTTAATTGTCAAACACAAACATAATATAATAGAGTCTAAAAGCTAATACAAGCCAAATTGCAGAACAGACAGTTTTTCAGCTGTCTTGCTTTAATTGCAGTGCTTCTATGTCACTTAAAATCATGAATTTACAAACGAGTCAAAGTAACCCATTTTAGCCACAAGTACCCAAAAGTCATCAGAGGCCATAATGCAGAGCTTCAGGCATCATTTGGCTTTGTTTTACTGCAGTCCTTTTAAGGCATTCAAAGCTCCCAGGAATCCGTGATTTGAAATTAATTAACATAGTGTCTGGTTGAAAGGATCATCATCCATTTCTTTTTCTAAAGGTTTTTTCTAGTTTAATAAAAAAAAACAACTCAGAAAAATGCAGAATGCAATGTTCAAAATGGGTTTTCTTTCATTGCGCTCGTTTTAAAGACACCTAACGCCTAGATATAATCATGTTCAAAATGTGAAACATAACAAATTTATATAAATTATCGTTTGTTTTGGATGATTTCTTTTCAAACAGACAAACGAATTAATGTTCGAAAACAAAAAGAAACATTCAAAACACCATCAATATTTAGATATGTTTCTTCTAAATAAGTGGATGCCACACACACACACACACACACAAAGTGCCCCGACAAATCTGGATCTTGAACCTCTGAAGTTTTGCGGTAGAACCTCTGAAGTTTTGCGGTAGAAGACAAAACCGAAATTTTCAAAAGGTGTGAGGTTCCTTTTGACCAAGATCAAAGACATTTGTTCGTTTTTTGTGATGCCGCGAAGTTAAGAAGTAAAAAGGACACATAGTCCAAGAGGTCGAAGGTCGGTTAAATAGCTAACAACGCAAATTTCTGAAATACCATTGTCATAATTATTTCTCTTTGTTCGTCGTACACTATTTAGCCCTATTAATAATGAGCAGTCCAAAGCTGCAACTTGTAATAGTATATACTAAAATGCCATGGAACCACTACACACATCTTTTTTCTTTTTTATTTTTTTCTTTTAAAATAAGATCCAAATCAGAAATTCGGAGACATCTGAGGTAGAAGTAGAAGGAAAGGAGTTTTAAGAGTTGGGTGTAGCATGTAATGAATTAGGATATCTATAATAAAAGAGTGCGGCTATTATACGATTTCGTGTGTCTCTCGTGTCTTCCCATGACTATCCATATGTCTTCCCATGACTATCCATATTGACATTCACATAGCCCTGTCACCCTATTATGTAATATTGTGGGGATAATTATATGATTTGTTCCCTCGGCTTTGACCTCCTCTCTGCCCCATCCATCTCTGACCTATCATACCTCCTTCAACGGTTTGTGTCCCTCCTGTACTGTTAGGGAGTGAATGAGTGAGGAAATGAATGTCTGTGAGTTTGTGTGCGTGAGTGCCCACGCATACGTGTGTACATGCGTGTGTACGTCTGTCTCTCTCTCTCTCTCTCTCTCTCTCTCTCTCTCTCTCTCACACACACACAGACACACACACACACACACACACACACACGCACGCACATGTGTAACATGTACACGCGCATGCGCAGGCATATACAAACAAACTCAAACACGCACATACACTTCTACAAAGAGATTATTGTGTAACTTGCAGGGTTTGAGGGGAGAAGTCTTAAGGGTTCTGTTAAATTGTCTAGGGGAAAGAGTATCGTCCCACGAGGAGATGTTCAGAGTGTGGTGGGGTATGTAAAGTGATAGCTGACACGGGGGTATCCTAGCAGAGAGAGAGAGAGAGAGAGAGAGAGAGAGAGAGAGATATGAGAGAGAGGGAGGGAGAGAGGGAGGCAGGGAGGGAGAGACAGAGAATGAGAGAGAGAGAGAGAGAGGGAGGGAGAGAGAGATTGCGTGATTATGGACAAATGAATCACAAATGTATTTGAGCTTGAATGCAGTTGTTTCAAGGTCCACACACACACACACACACACACACACACACACACACACACACACACACACACACACACACCGTCGCGCTCTCTCCACACACACGCATACATGCTTGCACGTCCAGAGAGAGAGAGAGAGAGGGGGGGGGCAGGCAGAGACCAACTGACAGACAGTTTGATGGACAGATTGAAACTAAAGAGAGTCAAACAGATAGAGGGAGACGATACATTGAGAGAGAATGAATGAGCGAGAAAAAAACAGAGACAGAAAGATAAACCGACAGAAAGATAAACAGACACAAATAAAATCATAGACAGAAAGACAATGGGGCAACTCTCTCGATGATGGTGTTGATATTATTATCCTATTATGAGCAGATGACATCGCTTTGGCTTTAGAAGAAACGGGGTCATCTCGATGTGACCAAGTGTCCTTGTGACCAAGTGTCGTTGTGACCACATGTTGTGACTCAGTGTCGTTGTGACCAAGTGTCGTTGTGACCACATGTCGTAATGACCAAATTAAAAGGACAAGATCACAGCGACACTTGGTCACAAGGGCACGTGGTCACAACGGCACTTGGTCACAACGACACTTGGTCACAACAACACGTGGTCACAACGACATGTGGTCACATCGGCATGTAGCCATTCTGAGAAGCATTTATTAATCACCATTCAACCTCTCAAGCACATAATATTAGTTAGGCAGAATTGTCTACCACTGCAGATATGATTGCTTATCTCCCCCTATTTCTTCAATCTAAGACATAAGAACAAGCTTTGTTTATAATTCAATATTTCTTGCAATCATTGCATCACCAAGCTGCTCTGTAAGTTGCTGGAATGGTGCTCAGTTACTGACCCTTGGAATTTATTGGTTTACTCTAATTCAGTCCCTTGCAGATTCAGTCCAAGAACTGGCCCTTAGCGCTTGTGTCTTAAAAATTGTATCTTTTTATATATATTGTTATTTTGCTGTCTCATGATTTTTATGCAGGTGGCACCTTTGGTTGTTTTTTTTTTTTTAAATCAACAGACATACTGTAGTATTGCACACCATCCTTTTTCTGGGATAGCATTCTGCTTGGAACCTGAAAGGCAGAGGAGTCAAGTTACCGCTTTCCGAGGTCACAATGGAGAAACGATCAGGTTTCGAAATACCGGTATCTGACCAAGAGTTATGATATATTAGTGTTTTTTCTCCCCTTTGGAGATTGTCTTCTCTTTGGAGACTATAAGCTTGTTGAAGGCTCATTTTGAGAAGCATTCAATAATCCCCATTCACCCACTCAAGTACATGCTGTAAGTTTGGCAGAATTATCCACCATTTCAGATATGAATGTGTCTATCCCGCTATTTTTTCAATCTAAGACATAAGAGCAAGCTTTGTTTATAATTACGTATATATATATATATATATATATATATATATATATATATATATATATATATATATATATATATATATAATTATACACGCACACACACATTCACGTCTGAACGAAAAACAGTGAATTAAAAAACAAATAACTAAAAAATGTTACATATTCCTCGCGATTAGCATGGTACGCTGGCGGTGTTCGGCGGATCAAATATCAAGGGAAGTAATAACCGTCAAATACGCGCACAACGTTAAACGCCTGTTTGCATATCTCTACCCTTCCATCACGACCTTCACAACTCCCTACTTTGCGCTTTCACTGGAATGGAGTAGTTTTACGTTCTCACACCAAAAGCTTTTAGTTTTAGGGACAAGTAATTGTTTCGCGGTAGTGTTGGGCGCCTTGGCTAAGAGAGGTTCATGGTGGAGTTGGTCGATGGTGGTGGTCGTATATGTCGCCTTTCTTCGTTGTGGTTCTCTTCATTTCGTTCTCTCTCTGGGGTGGATTAGAACCAGTCGACGAGGACATCAGGCGTTGGTGAGCATCCTCATGGGCTGTGTCCCGAGGGTTGGATGCGGCTGTAGAAACTCATGCAGGTGTAGTTGGTGCTTTCCAGTGTAGTCAGTCATGGCGTCGGGGAGGACGGTGCAGTCACCAAGGGCGTGGTGGAGCGAAACCTGTGTCCCAAACTGGCAGGTTAGGTTAAGGAAGACCCATCAGTGATATCCAGTCCGGAATCGTCTGAGGGTTTGCTGACCGCTTTCACTGTTCTTTTACGCCTTTTTAGTTCAACTGTTCGTCCCTGTTTAGTGACATATCTACTTTTGTTGGTGAAGTAACCCGCTGCGCAGTGCCTGTCGTCAACCAGTAATGAGACAATAAGACAAAAAAACACTCCATTGTAAGTATTGAGAGCCATCGTTACGAATTTGAATTTCCCCTTAATGTTATTACCCATCAGAGAACGTGACCGTGTGTTTGTTTATGGCTCATGACAGAAAAATAAAGGGGGTGTTGTCCAATAAATAGCTGTTTCTGATCTCTAGCGTTGAAAGACAAAAAATGATCTCGCTTGTGTCGAAAGTTAGTGGATTTTGAACGGGAGGCTGCTACCGACAACGACTAAGCTGTTCAATTCTTGTCCCTTTTATCTATCAGGCTGTTTATCTGTCTACCTAGCTATCTACCTACCTGCCTGTCTATCTATCTGTCTATCAGTCTGCACATCTGCCTATCTATCTATCTGTCTATCAGTCTGTGCACACACACACACACACACACACACACACACACACACACACACACACACACACACACACCGCGCACACACGCATGCGTGCACGCACACGCGCGCGCACACACACACACACACACACACACACACACACACACACAGATGCACACAGATGCACACACACACGTACGCACGAGCACGCGCGCACACACACACACACACACACACACACACACACACACACACACACACACACACACACACACACACACACACACACACACAGATGAGAAATATTTGTGTCGAACCATGGGATACACCCAATGCTACAAACTTTCTCGCGATTTGTTTAGATCAATGGTACTGCTCGCCTTCGTAATTATCCACCGTGAAAACAATGACGGGCACGACAGGATCGAAATCACTGAGCATGCTAGGAGGGAATGGTGTTTCCACCCAACCTTTCCATCCTGGCCGTGATGAAGAAGAAGAGGCGTTGACATAGTGGCAGAACGTCACCCTGAGGTACACATTATCACCTGGATTCCGATGTCACCCAAGGTGAGATCCTGTAATGACAGTCAGATATTCATGCTTGCGAAGGAACAAACTGTGGCCATTTTCTTCAGTGTGCTGTACAAGGTAAGATCTGACTGGTAACTTACAATGCGTGATGAAGGTGTACAAGGCGGAGTAGAAAATGTGAGTATTCGTAAATGGTAATCACCAGCAGATACGTCCAAATGCGTTGCAAGGTGATCGTAAGCTCATACAGACATATCTCTCGGGTCACTCGTCCTATAAGAATAGCGAGGACACAGGTTCTCCAGCATAGGATTCATGCAATATCATACAGAAACATCATCAATGTCATAGTCGTCCCCGTCCTTTGTCGTCATCGTTATCGTCATTTGAGGAGGTCGTCGTTCTTACAATATCAGACCACAAGGACAGTCAGTATTGGCAAGGGTCACACTTACATTTTAAACCACACTTTCACCCCACCATTAGAATGCACCAGCATCATCTTCGAAACTACCTGTGTCTTAGGGGAAAAAAAAAAAAAGATGTAGGCATTGATGATCACTGTCGTCCCCCGACTTCACCTCGAGCGCCTGCCCAGCAACGGCGTTATCGGCAGACCCGGCCCCAAACCGCACATTCACATGTATTGACATTCTGTTCCAGAGTGGACCTGGAAGTTTGACGTTTTGAACCGGGGCGACATTTTGGGCAGTAGTAACTCTCTCTCTCTCTCTCTCTCTCTCTCTCTCTCTCTCTCTCTCTCTCTCTCTCTCTCTCTCGTAAGCGCGGAAGCAGTCGGAAACCGAGAGATTACCCACTTACCACTTCTTGAGCTTCGTAGCCCAGCTTGACAGAGACAGCAGCTAAGGGAAAGACGCGGGAAGTTCTTGAAAGCGCCACGGTCGCCCAGACATTTCATGTCTTTCTTGAACGTGTTGTCTGGAGAACAAACGGGTAAGGGTAGGGGGCTGGGGAGAGCAAGGACCAGAAGAGAGGGAGGGAGGGGGGTGGGGGAAGGGATTGAATTTCTCGCACTCCTGAGTTCGTTGACCTAAAATTTAAAGAGCAATGTTTTACCGATATCTTCGGTGGGAACCCCCACCTTTGTAAGGACTTTCAATTACGGTGAAGGAAGACGCACGTGTGTGTGTGTGTGTGTGTGTGTGTGTGTGTGTGTGTGTGTGTGTGTGTGTGTGTGTGTGTGTGTGTGTGTGTGTGTGTGTGTGTGTGTGAGAGAGAGAGAGAGTGTGTGTTTGTGAGTATGTGGAGGGTGGGGGAGGTGAAAGCGGGATGGCGGAGGGAGTAGAGAGAGAGGGGGTTGCATGGAAAAGATCAAAATTGAAATTGTCGACCAAAAAAAAAAAAAAAATTCGATTCCTAGACATTTCGACTGCGAATCCACTTTCGTCAAGCATTTCAAGTACAATATATCTGTAACGACGTAACACATTCACGGCTGTTAAAAAAATCGGATCCTACATAGACAATAGACTGGCCAAGGACGTCACTTATTCAAACGAATATCTTGAATCGAAAATGAAAAACACTTTTTTTTTCTGAAGAGTCCTCAAAGATGATTCATTCGCTGTAATTAAAAAAATGTTTGAAAAGAGGAAACTTTCATTGTTCATTATTTTTTTTCAAACTTGATTGAAGGACAGCAGGTGTTCGAAGCTCTCAGACTGGAGTAGAAAGAACGTAATCCGTGGAAGGATTCTGGGACAAATTGAGGGACGTGAGACAGAAAAGAGAAAAGGAATTGCCAGGAAAACGATGTGCAGTTATGTGTGAGTTACGTTTTGTGATTGTGTCGAAGTATGTGTTTTTTAGATGTCTCTGGAAAACAGCCATGGTAAAATGCAAAACGTATCTGTTGATTAGGCAGGACACAGCTGCGTTCTATTAACTCTCTCTCTCTCTCTCTTCAAATAATCATCAGCCTATTTTTGTCCTGTCTGCTGTTTGGTTGGTTGGTTAGTGTTGTTTCTTTATTCGTTGTTGTCGTAGTTGTTGTTGCCTAGTTTAGTTTATTACCAAACCAGTTAGATGGTCTTCCAAACAATGGCTAGACCTTCAGCTGTTCTGACTCTCTTAATGTGTGTTATTGGTGACATCAAGACCTTTGCAAATCGTATTATTTCTGAGTGTGTTTGCTTATAATCTTTTTTTTAAGCGGACGGGGTTAGAATCTCCCAGGCTTGTACTCCCGGTCTGCCCAAATGTTATTTGACAGTTCGTAATATTCAGAGAATTCGGATAACACCCTGAAGACATTTGCATATGAAAGATTTTTCACATTTTCTTTAAGGAAGGAGTCTACTGGTGAAGAAAAGACGTTTACGCATAGTGGAGCTCGAACCATCACTTTTGTCCTTCATTTGTCACGCCTGTCACTGAAACTTGGATCAACAACACAGAAAACACTATTTCCATACAGACGGAGCTGACCATATACTTACGTTCAACAAATTTGAAACCGAGCGACTTGTTTACTAGAAATGAAACAGTCATTTCAAGGCCCACGGTATTTTTTTTTTTAGCTGCAGAGCAGATTTTGAGCTTTTGCGTTCTTCAAATTGAAGAAACACAACTTTTTTTTTCAAGCAGTCAGAAAGAGAAACGTCACAGAGACAATGAAAGGTCGATGGATCAGGTTTATACTGCACGCTGCCATTCGCGGGGTATATCATGTTGCCGCCACTGAGAGCGAGTCGGCTGCTTCCCCCGAAAGAGGCAGGGGTAATGTTGCCTTCATAAGTCATGATTTCACTTGGGGCCGTAAGTCATAATATTTTAGTAGATGAAATGGAAGCGAAGAATGGTTATTCGAAAGTTTAGAATATTCGTATAACTCTGTCTTGACTGCAATCATTTTTACCCCGTTAAACAAGCCGAAAATGCTTTTTTTTTTTCTCTCCAGACAAAGACGTGTGTTTCTTTTATTTGTTTTTTCGTCGGAAAGGATATAATCTTCCTTTTCATTGTTATCCTCATGTTTCTGCATGCCTGTCTCCTGCCATACGGATTTCACCCAGTCTCATATTCTGATTTAGCACTTATCTGTTCCGGCAATTGTTGATGTACTAACTATGGTTCAGTTTTGTCATCCCCGAAACCTTACATCCAGTATTAACCCGAAAACACATGGGGCCACCTATTTTGTGTTGTCAACATAGAGGTCAGAGTCAGTTTAAAAACTACATGGATCTGTTACTTTCGCTCGTGATTTTAACAGCACTGACGAGCACAAAGAGGTCAGCTTGGCATTCAGCAGCATAAATATAATCTTAAAACCGTCTACGTTGTTTTATGCCATACATTCTACGTGTTATGAGTCTTTTCCTGAGTTTGAAATAGTTTGACATTTCTTTCCATTCGTTTGTCTTTTGAAGATTCTTAACATCAGCATGTTGAACAGTACCCGGTCGCGCATGCAAAATGCTATGAAAATGAAAATAGCAACTACAGCTCTGATCGGATGATTTTGAAATGACAGCTTCTGCCTTTTGCTAAATGTTCTTAAAATGTGTCGCGCTTAAAAGAAAAAAAAAAGAAAGAAAGAAAGAAAAAGCACCATCACAAAATGAAAAGTGTTTTGAGAACGCCCCCGTAAAATTTGGTAACTGAACCTACTCTGAGCATGAACGAAAATAACCCTCCCCCCACCCTACCCCCACCCTCTTTTGGGCTATTTTCTGTTGTGTTGGATTTGTTCCCTCGACATGTAGTCATCGATGAGCCTATAGGCATCAGTGTGTAACTCGTGTTGGTACTGACCCTACTGACAACCCACCCGGTGTTTGGTCCAGGTACCTTGCGTGCAGCCATTCAAAAGGCAAACCAAGCTACAGGAAGAACCTGCTTTGTTACGCTTTCCGTATGTGCGGAGAAATCGATCGATGTAGACCAAGAATGAGAGCAAGATACCTGCAGTGTTGCTCCTTCTTGTCGTATTCCGGTTTCATTTCGTTGGCTGTTTGTTTAGTTTTATGTCTTTTCACATGGCGTGTTTTTAGACGATTGTGATATTTGTAAATGATATACATCAAGAAGACATTGATATTATTATACAAATGAAAACATAATTGAAACTAAAGCTTAAATTAGTGAACATGAACAGCATAAACAATGTTTGCTTCAAAAATACTGAAATCTCATACTAATGTACCGATAGGACTGCGAAGTAAATATTTTGATACATTAGCCAAAAATGAATGATTTGAAGTCAGAGTCTTAAAATCATCAATTGAAAACAATTCATTTGGTTGTCTTTCGTTTTGTTTGATTTGACTGGTAGGTTTGTTTGGATGTTTATGGGTGTTTACGACAGTGTGTATTTCAGGACATTGCTATTAATATAATGAAAGATTTCATTCCTCTTAGTTCTGCACACGAACGTGCAAATGTGTGTATGTTTTGCTCAGGGTTTTTTTTTTTTTCTTGTATGAAAACAAAAGGTTGGAATGGTGTGACCTTTTTTTTTTTCTGCGTTTCGTGTTTAGTGTGTCAGAAATGGAGACCAAAGCCTGGGGAATGATCCTTTCTGGGTTTAAGCAGGCAATTGACAGTCTCTCTGGATTTCGAATGTCCAGTCCGAATGAAAGAGCAGCGAAGTCAGTGCCGTCCACGATCCAGACTTAATTCCCTGTCTGCTGCCATCAAACCAAGATGAAAGGACCCCATACTCGCTCAGAGGATAGCACAACTTCCGATGCTCATGTACGCAGCAAGCATGTGTGAGTCTTAAATTACGTTCGGTTTTGCAAGGTTTCCACACACTTTTTGTGTATAGGCCTACATATCCATGGTCTGATTTGGTTTCAGTAATCATGGAATTGGATTAGAATATATGAGTGGTTTTCTGTCGATTTCCCAACAGACTGTCTGTGTGTAAAATATGTCTGAAATCTCAAAACTGGCTGTATTTACTTCTTATGTTTTGTGGTGGTGGTGGTGACGGTGGTTGGAGTGTCTTTGAAAGAGTATGAGGAGAATTTCTGACCGAAATTTCAGTTATTTTTTGTTTAATTATTTGTTAAGTTTTGACTAAGAACTAAACTCGTAATGGAAGATGGCTGTCAAGGAGAGGGGGCAGGATGTCACACTTTATGTATGTCATTTGAGAGGAATTTCATTTTAAACGCAGAATCTCCTAAAACGCGATTTGTTATGACGAAAAACAAAAGCAAGAATTAGGCAGCAAAGATTGTGGCAAGATGAAAGCACATCTTCTCTTTTTTCTTACGTCATACTGTCAGGAGCAAAAACAAATATTACACTGGTCGATTTATTCAAATATGTCCAGCTAGAAAACTATGCTGTCAAGCGTTAATGTGTTTTTTGGATTTGATTCATTTATTTACGGTTATTTCTTGTGTGTAGACTGTTGAAATGTGTACACGGCATTGTATTTACCATGCCCCAAGAAGAGAGATCACACATGAATACGTTTTGAATCCTGGAAAATGGCACGGGTGCTCTTTCCTTGCCTTCCTTCAAACCAAAGTGGAAAAGAACGTGTGATGAGTTTTCACTGAGAGAGAGAGAGAGAGAGAGAGAGAGAGAGAGAGAGAGAGAGAGAGAGAGAGAGAGAGAGAGAGAGAGAGAGAGAGAGAGGCCTCCAAAACACCATCCGTGACCACACCGTGCTTGTTACAGTTCAGATTAGTGTGTGTGTGTGTGTGTGTGTTGAGGGGGGGTACATTTGGACGTGCGTGTGTGTGTGTGTGGGGGGGGGGGACGTGTGTGCGTGTGTGTATGTGTGTGTGTGTGTGTGTGTGTGTGTGTGTGTGTGTGTGTGTGTGTGTGCGCGCGCGCGCGTTTGAAACAGAGAGACAGATACAAAGAGAGATAGGAGGTACGGTTGGTTAGAGAGAATTCGCTGCTGCTAAGATACAAAATAACGTGATAGTTCCGATGTACGTAGCGAAACAGTCGCTTTTGCGGTGCACCTTGACATCCTTTTTCGGGCTTCTTCTTCTTTTTCTTCTTCTTTCTTCTTCTTCAGCGTCTGTGGGTGGCGTTGGTGGTGATGGTGTCTGTTTTTCGTTTGTGTGGGTGTATAAGAAGAAGGGGAAGTGTGGTTCTAAAACATTCCATTTGTAACCATGACTACACAGTACTACCATACTACAGCACTACTAAGTTCACTGATTCATCGCTTTGCACCCAGTATCAACTTGTTCTGTACCAGTAGGTGAATGTCAACCACGTCGGCCCTTCGGCCTTTGAGCTATGAACTGAAAGTTCTCTGAGGCAGAAGAGGATCGATATCAAGGGCGATAAACGTTAAGCTAATCTCTCTTTCACACTCCTTGAAGTGAGACTGTTAACCTTACATACGATGACCACACCACTGGGGAGAGAGAGAGAGAGAGAGAGAGAGAGAGAGAGAGAGAGAGAGAGAGAGAGACAGACAGACAGACAGACAGACAGAGATTGTGTGTGCATACACACACACTAATGCATCTCAGACTATATGTATTTGTGCATAGAATTCGTTAAAATAACTGTTCATATAATGTAAATGTTAATAGCACGGTGCATGTTTTTTTTTTTTTCTTTAGAGAGAGCCAACTCGAAAGCTTTCAGGCTTCCTATCCTGTTTCCAAAAATAAAGAAAGAGTATATTTTTTTTTTCGCAAATATACTGCCAATGTGAGCATTGAAGAGTAAATGTCTTGTACAAATTAGCGTGCCCGCCATTGGATTGTAACCTAATGTTCTTCCAATACACGAGAAGATCAATAGAAAGGGCGCTCAATGCTCGAGTCCTTCCGTAAATGCCCGGGTGTAAAACTTCGACTGTTAAACGTGTTCCTACATATGGTGGCCTAAGAACTGGCATACGATCAATATAGATAATATTGATGTGAGAAAAGGAGAGAGAGAGAGAAAGACAGAGAGAGAGAGAGAGAGAGAGAGAGAGAGAGAGAGAGAGAGAGAATATGCTATTCTGGTCTTGCTTACTGTTAGCGTGCACGTTTTCATGCGTGCACACCTGTTCTGGTTCATGCCGGAATCTATGGACACCTTAGCTCTGTGCTCCCTTGTTTTAAAACAAACATTAAGCTGATCTGCAGGCCTTCCATTCCCACAGAATTGATAACTTGACAGATTTTTTCGACCTTATTTTTGACCCAGCAATACTGCAGAAGCGAAAATGTCAACCCCATAACTAGACTGCGTGATTTTTCTTTTTTTTTTTTTTCAAAACGCCGGGAGGAGGGGGGAGAGG
>JADBJO010002253.1:49873-62373 GCA_016801955.1 Conus betulinus
CGCGCAAGCATACGAGAGAGAGACAGAGAGAGAGAGAGAGAGAGAGAGTGAGTGAGAGAGAGAGTTTATGCTTTTAAAATACCCAGTTGAGGAAGTGTATGATTCACCGACTTACTTAGTTCTCCACAATTTTTTTTAATTGTTGCGTTTCACTCACTCTCTCTCTCTCTCTCTCTCTCTGCCTCTCTCTCTCTCTCTCTGTCCCTCTCTCTCTCTCTCTCTCTCTCTCTCTCTTACACACACATACACACACACATGCGCGGGCGCGCACGCACGCACGCACGCACGCACGCACGCGCGCGCGCACACACACACACACACACACACACACACACACACACACACACACTCAGCAACTCACCTCTGGATGCTCTTTTAATTCAGATGTTTGTATCACTTCTAGTAAAGACACGCTAAATTCACGACGAACATCCACACACGTACAGAGAGGGGGGGGGGGGGGGGGAGAGTAGGTGGGGGGGAGGTGCGAGAAAGAGAGAGTTAGACAGAGAGAGAAAGAAAGGAGGGTGGACTTTTATAAGTATATCGAAAAAAGACGTTATTGTGTACAGTGACCAGGGCATGGCCATCTTTTCATAAGGCAAACAATATACTTGAGAGCCTGGAGTACGGAGAAAAAAAAAATGTACGGAAATATTTCGAGAGGGGGAGAAAGGCGGACAGACAGACACATATACACACACACATGCATGCGCGAGCGCGCGCGCGCACACACACACACACACACACACACACACACACACACACATGTGCGCGCGCGCACGCACGCACGGACCCACGCACGCACGCACACAGAGAAAGACAGGGACAGACACACAGACAAATATACAGAGAGAGAGAGAGAGAGAGACAGAGAGAGAGAAAAAAAAAACTATATGAATGTATTGTTTCTTGTATCTTCATATGATGATGATGTGTTGTGTTTGTGTGTGTGTGTGTGTGTGTGTGTGTGTGTGTGTGTGTGAGCGCATGCGTGTGTGTGCGTCCATGCGTGCGTGTGTGCGTGCGCGCGCAGAGAGAGAGAGAGAGAGAGAGAGAGAGAGAGAGAGAGAGAGAGAGAGAGAGAGAGAGAAAGGGTATTATGTGAATGGATTTTTCTTGTAACCCCAGATATTATCCTGTGTGTGTGTGTGTGTGTGTGTGTGTGTGTGTGTGTGTGTGTGTGTGTGTGTGTGTGTGTGTGAGCGCGCGCCCACTCTTGTTTATGTGAGATGCTGCGTTTGTGAAGACACACCCGACCACGCGACGACGATTCGATTAGATCGACGCATCAGCATAAATGCATCGTTAATACTGGCGAAAAACTTTGCAATAAAACAGGTTATCATATCTAGTTGCTTGAAAGAAAACCGCCAATGTCCAGGAAAAGGCCCAAACCCGTCACGTCCACATCTCGCCTGTTGTGAGCAAAAGGCACTCGGGCTGTACACCGATTCTGGAGAGTGCCCTTTCCCTTCTTCTCGCCTGTTGTGGGCAAAAGGCACTCGGCTGTACACCGATTCCTGGAGTGCCCTTTCCCTTCTTTCTCGCCTGTTGTGGGCAAAAGGCACTCGGCTGTACACCGATTCCTGGAGTGCCCTTTCCCTTCTTCTCGCCTGTTGTGGGCAAAAGGCACTCGGCTGTACACCGCTTCCTGGAGCGCCCTTTCGCTTCTTCTCGCCTGTTGTGGGCAAAAGGCACTCGGGCTGTACACCGATTCCTGGAGTGCCCTTTCCCTTCTTCTCGCCTGTTGCGGGCAAAAGGCACTCGGCTGTACACCGATTCCTGGAGTGTGCCCTTTCCCTTCTTCTCGCCTGTTTGTGGGCAAAAGGCACTCGGCTGTACACCGATTCCTGGAGCGCCCTTTCCCTTCTTCTCGCCTGTTTGTGGGCAAAAGGCACTCGGCTGTACACCGATTCCTGGAGTGCCCTTTCCCTGAGTCACCTCTGGACTGACTGACCTACACCTGCCCTTGGAGGGGACGGATTTGTCTGACACTACACCAACACCACCAGAATTGCAACATGTGAAGATGGAGGAGGTAGCAGTTTTCATGCTTGGCGATGGTGTGATTTGAACCGCTAACCTCTGACTGCGCAATGGTTGCTCTGGCACTGAGCAGTCGCTTTCACAGCATCCCGTGCTGTCTTTTTAGTGTCGTGTGCCCCTGACGACATGACGGCAAAGGAGGTTTTCTTAACGGGAGAGAGCATGTGGACAGATCTGTAAAATACAGCATGCTGTCTTTAAAATCTGTTTGTCTGTCTGCACAACAGAAGGAACCAGGTCGAGTCTCCCGCGTTGTGGGGTTTTGTCTCTTCCATTCCACGAGACGGCCTGAGTGGTTTGTCAGTCAGTCACAGATGAGGCAATGAAGGAATCGGTGTACAGCCGAGAGCCTTTTGCCCCAACAGGCGAGAAGTGGACGTGACGGGTTTGGGCCTTTGTCTGCAGCACGTTCTTAACGAACGTGAAAAAGACCCACGGTAATGAAGGGGATTTGTCCGTGGCACAATTCTGCTGGAAACTCCCAGCGTAATGGGTCAGCAAAAAATGTACTTAAAGCAGAAAAACAAATATGGGTGGCGCTGCACTGTGGCCTCGTGGCATCCATTAGGATAACCAACCAAACCTCGCAGAGAACCGTGACGTTGTCACACCCATGAAATAATCAGGACAATCTGCCTACGTGTCTGTCTGTCTGTTTATGCATTGAATTGTCCCTACCTTGAAAGGGCTGTATATGATCGGTGAGTTATATTTATGACTGACTGAAACCCGAAATAAAATGGTCAGTGTGTCCCACGCTCTATCAGCTTATATGTTCAGATACGTTGATAGATTGAAGACTAAGTATCCAGTTGGCTAGCTTCATATTCAGTTAGTGAACACGCTAATTTGTTTTTTCGTTTGTTTTTCTTCTTTCCGCGTAGGCAGGTTGATACTCCTGCCGACACCCCCCGTACCGGCAGGAAAGGATTAATCGCATCTACCCACCCAGTGGAGAGGAGTTCTGTGTGTATGACCTTTTTTTTAATCCCGCCTTTTGTTTGTTTGTTTGTTTTTGCATTTTTGAATAGAACCTCCATTTGCACATCCAGTCTTTTGTAGTGAGGTTCCTTCCAGAAAACATTACATGGAAAGAGGTATTCGCAGGGGAAATTCGTTTCTCAGCTTTGGGACATGACACGATAAGAGCAACGGCAGGGCTGGCTTAGCCAAAGTTCTCCTTTCCACCCGGCAGTTGATGGTGATAATCCCCCGGGATCAGTTCCCCCCATAAAGCTTTGAAACCCCAGCGTGATTTCTGTTAAAAGCTCTGATGGCCGAGGACTGGATCGACCTAGACTTACTGCTCAGATTAAGGGCGCACTGTGGATGGTAATTGTGGGCAAGTGCTTCATCCCTGCTTCCCTCTCTCTCTCTCTCTCTCTCTCTCTCTCTCTCTCTCTCTCTCTCTCTCTCTCTCTCTCTCTCTCTGGTCAGCGATGAAGAAGACGACAAAAATTCTTTCATTCCAATGCACCATCCTCTCTCTCTGTCTCTCTCTGTTTCTGTCTGTCTGTCTCTCTCTCTCTCTCTCTCTCTCTCTCTCTCTCTCTCCACCCCTCTCTCGGGTCAGCAATAGAAGACGAGAAGAATCCTTTGTCTCTCTCTCAATGCACCATCCACACCAACCCCATCGTTCTTAGAAACATCCCCCGATCTACCTAACGGTCAAGAGAGGTAATCTCCATTGACCATGCACAAGACCTTCAGACAATCTAAGTGGCTTACGTTAGAGAAGAGAGGGGCTAGGGGGATTGGGTGGAATGTAAGCTAGGAGATCATCAGGTCAGGAGTTAGTGCTGGTTCGCAGGAAGAGCTGCTGCCAGGCGTTATTGGTGTGAAGTAGAATGTGAGTTCACCGTACGTTCAGTTCAGCTACGTTGGGCATTAATTCTAACTCTCTCTCTCTCTCTCTCTCCCTCTCTCCCTCCCTTCCTCCTCCCTCTCTCTCTCTCTCTCTCTCTCTCTCTCTCTCTCTCTCTGTTTCTCTCTCTCTCTCGCTCTCTCTCTCTCTCTCTGTCTCTCTCTCTCTCTCTCTCTCTCTCTTTTTTTTTTTTTTTCTCGTTCGTTTTCACGCTTGTTCACTCGCTTTTTTCTAACTCACCGAGCACAAAATCAGAAAGATCCTTTTGGCAACTTTCCTGAGCCATGGTGGGATCCACCATCCACAGAATAAGAACCTGAGTGACTCGTGCCCTGTATTTGTCTGCGCTTTGCTTGATTGCTGTGTCGTGACCTTCACTGTCATTTCAATACTTCACTGTCTGCCGGCTCGAATTCAAAGAAAGGTCCGTAGTAGCCTGTGTATCCTTGCATAATAAAATGAGTCGCTTGTCATCGTGTCACGGTGTTCAATGCTACGAGTTTCTTTCCAGTCGCAAATGTTAGTATGACTAAACTTGCTAGAACTGTAAATATCAACAAGACCTTTCCAATCATTGCTGCATGAAGATGTGTCACCAAATGATAAAAACCTGTCTTGAACATTTCCAGCATTTTTTTTCATATCAAATTTACTTTGAAATTGGGACCAATTATATTTGTTGCCTGTATAGATTGATAGACAACAACCGCGTTATTTTGAATCTTTAATTACAAGCTCAAACCATTATCCTTTCAATTTTCCAAGCATAGGTTCAAATGTTTCGTTCAACATGAATTCTTCTTTACTTATAGTTTGCTGTCGATGTCTTTTTGATTTTTTTTCCCATGCCCCCCATTCTATCCTCCACTTTCTATCCTGGAATGCTGCTGCATCTTTATTTCCTCTATGTAGTGGTGAAAATATCGGAAAAACAAGGGTAGCGTGGATGCCATGGAGGGACGAACACAATCAAGTAGATTATAAGGTCAAGTCTCACCCAGGACAAATAAAACACCGACTCCAAACACGTTCAAACGATTCCTTTCACAAGACAGAACAAATAGTCGGCCTGTAATGTCATCTCAGGGTTTAATAGGTACACTATAATGTCATCTTCTTCATTTCCATTCTCTCTAACACTTGACACTTTCTGTCCTAGAGTCATCGTCATATTGTGGAGGAACTGTTTGCCTGCATTTCATTTTTCCCCGCTATATATTTGTTCGGCGTCGATAAAAGACATGTCACACAGGAAACGTTGCACCGGATGTTGACGTACATGCTGTAAAGATTAGAACATTGAATGCTATTCCTGCTAAGCAAAGGAGCAGGCAAATATTTCACTGGATCGAGAGCACAAACTGCTACGTTTATATGTGCCATGCCAAGTATGGCAAAATGAGACTTCGAGTTTACTATTGATGAGGAAGGGTGTCAGTGAAGCCACATGAAAACACAGCCTTATGTATTCCTACAATAACTAATCAGCTTTATGTCTTATGTAATGACAGCTATTTAAATTGTCCGGCGCAAACATTTGCCTTTGTAATCTGACTTTTTTAATTGTCTTTTTTTTATCAACACACAACACTGTGCATGTATCTTTTCCCTTTCTCTGACATCATGCGAAAACCATCAAACCACGTCATATAGGTTACCTTTTAACAGGTGCGTGACAACTAGCGTAAGAAATAAGAGCAAAGCACACAAGATGTTTCATATGCAGCGAACTATTCAAACTCCAGTTAGTACGATGTCTATGGAATATTCATTTTGCAACCAAAGTACATTTCATTTTTTTTATGATTTGTGGCCTGAATTACGATACATCAACAAAAGCTGGACATTCTGAAATGGAAACGTTACAATCTGAAACAGATACATCGTATGAAATAAATTGTTCATGAAAGGCAGCGGATGAGGAACATTTGGAACATGTGTTAGCTTAACGTTAACGTGACATTAGTTCAATTGGCCAAAAGAATAGTTGCCTTCACTGAGCCAGCTGGAAGTAGGTCATTTCCTCTTACTCGCAGTACACGTGCCGGTTTCACCCCCGGAAAACTAAAAAAAAAAAAAAAAGACAGCCCTTCCCTCATTCTCTCAGCTCCCTCCTTCCTTGGTTTGAGGCAGGTAAATGCTCATAGACAGTTACCCAGATGCTTTGCTTCAACTTAGGAAGGCGAAGGCGATGCACAGATATGAGCGGAAAATCGAGAGAAAAGAAACGACATTTGTCAGAGAAGACTGACATGCGTGGTGTTGGGAAGGGAGATAGCGGGAGGGGGGGGGGGGGGGGGGGGGGGGGGAACAGGAAGAACACGGGAGAGTTAGGGAGGGGAGGAGTAGATAAAGAAAGAGCAATGGGGTAGTAAACACACACACACTCTCTCTCTCTCTCTCTCTCTCTCTCTCTCTCTCTCTCTCTCTGCTGCGCGCGCGCTTACGTGTATGTGTGCCTGGGCACGTGCGCGCGCACATAGCACGATCTTTTGCAAAGATTTGATTACATGTATACCAGCAGACGAAACTGAAAACGACACCTGAATAAATAAATAATTGGATCGTGGGAGGCAGGGTGAGGGAAAGAGGAGACAGAGAGGGGCAGGGGGGTAGGGATGGGGGGAGGATTGGGGGGGGGGGGGGTGACCGCCCACGACAGCTCAATTCGGCACGTTCGTGATTCATTCACCGTCGGTAAAAGACAGCAAAACAGATTTCATGGAGTGCCATTTTCCTGTCTCTGACCGCCGGCAGCACGTCTCCCATCCGGCTCTGCGCCACTCGGCACGCCATCCAGCGGATGATCTCAGCTGGAGCCTTTGACCATCACTATCCGCAGTCCATTCCCGCGCCTCCCCCCCCCCCCCTCCCCCCTCAACGCCCCCCCCCCCCCCCCCCCCACTTCAGTCCCACTCCCCAGTGCACTTCCAAAGACTGAGAAATAAGTCGTAGTTGATCTTGAGGATTCTCGGGCCTCAGGGTCCATTTCGGGGGACATGGTGGTGTTAAGAGATGTTGTCATCAGAGGATCTGCGATCTGCATGCACTAAAGTTTAAGGGTTTGGATTTTAGGCTTCAGATTCCCAAGGTGGTCTCTCTCTCTCTCTCTCTCTCTCTCTCTCTCTCTCTCTCTCTCTCTCTCTCTCTCTCTCTCTCTCTCGCTGCGTTGTGTGTGTCTGCCTGCCTCCCCCCTCTCTCTCTCTCTCTTTTTTTCCTTTTTCCCCACCCTCCCCCTTCTCTCTCTCTGTCTTTCTGTCTGTCTCTGTCTGTCTGCCTGTCTGTCTGTCTCTCTCTCTCTCTCTCTCTCTCTCTCTCTCTCTCTCTCTCTCTCTCTCTTCTCTTTCACATATGTATTCTTTTCTATTGATAGCTCGTGTCACCAGAAAAAATAGATTCCCACGTAGCGTCATTGCTCCGTGGATCCGATTTCTACATAAAGCAAAAAAAAAAAAAAAAAAAAAAAGCCACAGGGACTTCAGTACACTGAGCTCGGAATATTGCGCTCTGCTCGTGCCACGATCTGGATCCCAGCAATCTGGTACTTACAATATCAACAGATATAATTATAGTTTTCAGCGTAAGGTGGCCAGATACTGTCATCACAGACACGTAAGTAAACAGGTAAACGGTGACCTCTTGCACCTATCCTATACACACATTTGAGTAAGAATGAACCAAAATGACCGGCAGTCTCTCCAACATTCACCACTCCATTGACACTGTAAGATTTGTTTTTTTAACTTGATGATAGTAAAAGTAATGGGAAAGGAAGAAAAGCGAGGTAAATAGTTTAGAAACTCCCTCCGTCCCCTATCCGCCCCACCTCACCCCAACACCCCAGATGAAGAAACTAGATAATTAAATAAATGAATCATCACGTCCTACGACAGGACGCACCTGGGTGTGGCTGAGCATGGGGTACTAGAATGAGCGGCGAGGGAGTCATCTTACTGAGGGCATCGGGAGATGAGGCAGAAAAAAAACGCGCGCGCGCGCGCGCGCGCGCGCGCGCGCGTGTGTGTGTGTGTGTGTGTGTGTGTGTGTGTGTGTGTGTGTGTGTGTGTGTGTGTGTCATTGTCTGTGTCTGTGTCTGTGACTGTGTAAATCAATCGCCGGATGGATAGATGGGCCCCGGGATGAATGTAACTCTTCACTCGCTGTTTGGTTTCACCTGAACTTCGCGATCACCACACACTATTTTCATCCGTCTCTGTGTCAATGTCCCCCGTCAGTAGTAGCATTGCCAGCGAGCTGCACGTGCTGGCCACCCAGTTACCGGTTATCCACACCCAGCATCATCCTGTGGCAGTCCCAATACTGGCATTTCACAGGGAACGATCGATATCAGAACACAGCAGGGCTTTCCAACAGCGGAGGCACTCCGCTGCTGCTACAGCGGGGTAATTTCTTCCTGTTCACACAAACGCTTATCAAAGAGAACACTGGGTGCGACAATTGAAGGAGGGGACAGAATTGACGGTTGGTGGGGGGAAAAAAAGGGGAGAGAAGCAAGAGGGAGGGGGGGGGGGGGGGGGGGGTGGAAGTGGAAGAAGAAGAGACGAGAATTGATTTTGAAAATTTACATTTCCTGCAGTTTGGAACTGCACTCTTGTCTTTGTCTCTGCTCTCTCTCTCTCTTCTCTCTCTCTCTCTCTCTCTCTCTCTCTCTCTCTCTCTCTCTCTCTCTCTCTCTCTCATTTTCACTCTCACTCTCCCCCCCCCTCTCTCTCTCTCTCTCTCTCTCTCTCTCTCTGCAAGAACAGATCGGAAGAATAGGCTCTGCGTAAGATCTTAATCCTTGGTCGAATGGAGGTTTTCTGAGTTCTCTCTTATTCATTTTAATTTCGTTCGTTGTGCTTTTGTGGTAGTGCTGCGGTTTGTTGTTGCTGTTGTTTATGTGTCGACATGATTTCTTCTTTTTTTTCTGTCTTTCCTTTTTCACTTTTGATGGTGTCGCCCTGTGCTGTGCTGTACGAGGTCTAAATAGAAAAAAAAGAACACATGCGTATCCAAATCTATTATCTTCCTCGAAAATGGAGGATTCTCTCTCTCTCTCTCTCTCTCTCTCTCTCTCTCTCTCTCTCTATATATATATATATATATATATATATAAACATCCAAACAAAGAAGTCAACTACAATCACGTAAAATATTTCCCAATATTTCGACCTTTTGGTCTTCCTCAAGGGACTTTAATGACTGAATTACATTAGCAGCCTCCGTTCACACTTTTTTTTTAAAACAGGTCACCACAGTTCCAATGCTTAGAGAAAAAACACACGGTGGAAGGGTAGTAAGCTGCGGGGAACACGAGAAAACAGGGCTAGGAAAGACATGGGGAGAGAGACACAGAGACACACAGAGAGAGAGAACCGCTTGCGCGTACAAGAGAGAGGGCGAGGGGGGAAGGGGGGAGGGGGGGAAGCAGGGGAAAGGGGAAGTAGGGGGCACTTGTATATATACATGTTTGTGTGTGTGTGTGTGTGTGTGTGTGTGTGTGTGTTCAGTCTTTTCTATTGATCGGTCGTGTCACAGAAAAATAGACACCTACGTATCGTCATTGCTCCTTCAACATTCAGCAAAAAAGGCTACGGAGGCTTTCAATACACTGAGCTTGGAATATGACACTGCCTTCCCTTCGATCCGGATCAATTCACAGTATGTTGCTTCTAACATCAACAGATAAATGGCTTTCAACGTAAGGTGTCCAAAGGTTATCATTACATATAGGTAGGTAGACTGCTTTTAAAATCAGCAGATAAATAGCTTTCAGCGTAGGGAGTCCAAAGGTTATCATTACATATAGGTAGGTAGAAAGGTAAACATGTGACCACCTGCACCTATTCGTAACACACACCTGAGCAAGAATAAACCCAAATGACCGTACTCACTCAAAGTGGTTGTTATTCTTCATAGACACAAACAGCTTTTTTTTTATCAATGATCTTATAAGCAGAAAAAGAGGGGTAGATAAGTTGGAATCTCCCATCGCAGCCCCCTCTGCCTCCATGAATAAATAGATAAATGAATGAGTAAGCAAATAATGAATAATTGTGTGCCACAACAGGACACGCCCCCTGGGCGTGACTGATTATCGGGTGTCGGAATGAGCGACGTGGAAGTACTGTTACCGAGAGGCCATTGGAAATGAAGCGGGAAAAAAAGGAGTGGGGGCAGGTGAATGTGTAAATACTCATATAGTTAGGTGGAGCGGGTGTTTTAGTGATTCGTGGGGGATGTGTGATGGATGGTGATTGAGTGAAAGGATGAATAGGTGTGTGTGTGTGTGTGTGTGTGTGTGTGTGTGTGTGTGTGTGTGTGTGTGTCGTTGGGGTAAAGTGGTGGATAGATCGTCAGATACATCAACGAATCATTTGTCAGATGGACAGAAGAGCTTCTGGAGAATCGTTACTCATCACTTGCTGTTTGGTTTCATCAGAACTTGGCTATCAACACAGTCTTCTTTCATCTGTCGCCATTTTTTTCATGTCACCCCAATAGCATTAACAAGATTCAAAGCATATGAATGTACTCCCAGTATAGTAGTACAACAGAGGGGAAAAAAAATATATATATATATATATATATATATATATATATATACATATAAATCAGTCACTATAGCACTCCCCTTTTGGTGGTAGAATTTTGTATGTAAGAGAAAAGAAAAAAAAAGTTCTTCCCGGAAATGAACCACGATCTCAAGCGTGACAGGCGGGGATACTAACCACTATGCTACCAAGGAGTGCACATGCTGTGGTTTACACTTAAGTTTATAAACCGTTCATGTTTAAAATGTACATCACAAAATTATCGTTTATAGCCGTTAGCAACAGTTATTCTGGTAAAGTAAAACATCAGGCATCATCATATATTTTATATCCCGCAAAAGATACATTCTCAAAGACGTGGAAAAATACTCACATGTGTTACATCAAAATATATGTTAAAATGCTACCAATTTAGATGTCATGAAGAGCATTAAAATAGATGAGAGGTTGGAGGGGACAAATAAACAATAGCAGGGTCAAAACACGTTACGTTTTTTTTTGTTATTTGTTTGGTCCTTCGTTTGGCCCGCAGTAATTCTTAGTTTACTGTTGTTCCTGTCGTTTTGTTTTTTGTTGTTTCCCTAATTCCGTCGAGTTGCACACTATTGTGCAATTCCGTTGACTTTTGGTTCCATCAGTGCGTTGTGTTCAGCCGTGATTTGGCATCTGCGGTCGATTGGGCTGTAAACAACATGAACTAAAAAGATGTCTTTTTTTCTCCTGTAATGTTATCCTACAAGTATGTTCCGTGTAATGGGAGATGATTTATTGTACATGTAACCTGAGCACAGGTAAGATGTATTGTGATATGTTGCAGCGGTTCATGACAGTAGAGTAGAAGAGTAATGACAGGTATGACAATACAGATTGATTCTGTATGTAACTTGGGCTCAAGTAGGGTATCTTGGGATCTGTTGTAGCGTTTGATGACAGTGGGGTAGAGCGCTAATGGCAGATATGAGAATAGCTGATTCAAGCCAGAAAATTCTCTCTCAAAGAATGCGCATCTGTAATCTTGAGACGCGCTCGCGAGCGCGCGCGTTTTTGTATGTACATAATGAAATGCAGAAAGTCGAAAGTAAAGTCAACTTGGCTTTATGTTTGAAAAAGCTCAGGAGATACAGTACGCCCATGATTCCTTTAGCTCCCTTAAAAAAACGGCCAATAAGGCAGTTGGCAGTAAGTGTCATTTTCCTTTCTCTGCCACCATCAATTCCTGCTCCATCAGACTTTGCTGTTCTTGGCACTCCATATAGCGGCTCAGAACGATTATCCCCCTTGACACATTCAAACTTTTTTTTTCATCCATCATCGTGTGTGTCGGAAGGGAGCTCTGAAGGTTATGACAGAGTCAAAGCTGAACCCGTGATGGGTGTACTGTTTTTGTTTTGTTTTGTTTTTCTTAATAGAATGGTAGATCTTGATGTTAGATTCAAGAGAGATGTTTTCAGGGCTGGTTTGGATTCAGATCGCAAGGAGCCTTGCACATGTTCTCCTTTCATTTTGAAGCTGTTTCATAAGTTAGCTTTGAGACAGCGAGAGAGAGAGAGAGAGAGAGAGAGAGAGAGAGAGAGAGAGAGAGAGAGAAGCTTAAGATGAGACAGAGATACGAAGAGAAGAGTCTACAGTTCTTTCTATCGCAGAACTCATAAAATAAGAAAAATTAACCTCAGGTTTGACCCGGTCACTAGACGCCCTTGTTTCGACAGAAGCCAGATGGGACTGATTTTGGGAGAATTTGTTTTTAACTGTCCCATAGTTCCTGTCAGTGGCATTGTTCCCATGTCATTCATTCCTGTCAGTGGCATGATTCCCACGTCACTCATTCCTGTCAGTGGCATTGTTCCCACGTCACTCATTCCTGTCAGTGGCATCGTTCCCACGTCACTCATTCCTGTCAGTGGCATCGTTCCCACGTCACTCATTCCTGTCAGTGGCATGATTCCCACGTCACTCATTCCTGTCAGTGACATTGTTCCCACGTCACTCATTCCTGTCAGTGGCATTGTTCCCACGTCACTCATCCCTGTCAG
>JADBJO010002253.1:67373-82373 GCA_016801955.1 Conus betulinus
TCGTGATAATGTCTGTGACGAATCTGTTTCTCTTGGGTTCTTAAGGTGTCCGAAGTCCAGTACCATGTTTGTGAGTACCCCGAGTTAGATGTTGAAGTATGTAAGTATCTTTGAGGGTAAAAATCCGCATATCCAGGGGACAGACGTCAATCCTGTACACCTCAAAGAGGAATGTGTCTCACCTTTGTTAACGACTGCCCTAGGGTTCTTCAATGGAATTTAAAGCGTGGATATAGAGACCAGGGGTTCGGCAGCATGAATAGTTTCTGGTCTCAGGTGTCTCAGTCCAGTGACCATCAGCCCACAAGCGGCTGTCGAGGATCGGTCATGCGTATCGAACCTCGATAATGAACATCTTCGGAAAGGTTTCAGCCTTATAGATGTTCGGGGCAGTCGACCGAAGTGGGTAACTGAGGCATTAGGCCTTGGCTTGTGGACAGGCCTGGGCTAGTAGAACAATGGATGGTTCAGGGGAATCATAGATAAGGTAGAATGAGGTGTTTGTGCTAACTTCTGCAGGTTGAGAGGTACACCAGTGATTCCATTGGTTGGACGAAAACAATACGGAAACTCATCGGTTAGATCTCCACAACTATTAGAGTAAACAACTCTGCGCGCGCGCGCGCGCGCGCATGTGTGTGTGTGTGTGTGTGTGTGTGTGTGTGATTATCAGTAACATCATTGGCTATACCGACACGATTGAGATGGTCAAAGTAATAGTATGAGGTGTGTTTATATACGAATATTATCACTGACTGAATTAGAGTGAATCGGAGACTGATTGGTAAGTTCGTAACAACTACTTATCGAAGCTGTTTTTTCGTGGTGTTTTGTTCGTGTGTGTTTATATAACCAGTCATTCTGCAGGCTAAACCCAGGATAATTCGATTTCTCATTGGTCGGGAAACGGTTAAAAGCCGTTCCGCAAAAAAAAAAAAAAAACAGATAAGATGTGACTTGCTTTGGAGAGGGATATCATCCTGCCCGTCTAAGTTCATTGGTTTTGGGGAGACGAGTGTTGGGGCAGGATTAGACAACTACCTTAGAAAAGGCACTCTTGAGACGGCCAAACCAGAGTCCCGGGGTTCGACTGGGTAAATTCAGCCTGTGTGGAGGACGGAAGGGGAGACAGCCAGGCTAGTGAAACCCGTTGGAGCCTGGACAACGGACGTCCAGCCCACCGAAGGGTGTTTCCGGCCATGGAGGACTTGTCGGAGAGGGCAGACAGGTGCCCTTTCAGTGGAGAGAACGAACTGCAGCGGAGCTGAGTCCGGTGGACTTCATCCGAGGGAGACAGCTACACTATCAGTATTTCCCAAACTGGGATTCGGTCAAAATGGAAGACTAGTGTGTGTGGGGGGGGGGGGGGGGGGGGGGGGGGGGTGGGAGGGGGGGCAGGGTGTGATATCTCAGGGAGGTCAACGTGACTGTGATGATATGGTGACTAATGAAAGAGCCGTTCGGTTCAGTCAAGGGAAACATCCGGCCAGTTGCGAATATTTTTTTTTTTTTCTCTCTTTCTACTGTTTACATGTGTACATAGTTAAATGGAATGTTGGAATGATGTCTGTTCCTGAGAGTTAGGAGTAAGTGAGATGAAGAGAATACCATCACTGGATGTTCTATATGCTGTACGTTTCAGCAGGATACAGAAGAATGTGTAGTTAAGTGATCGGTGGGGGCGCAGAGTCAATCTTTAAATGATATATATGTATATATGTGTGTGCATACATACACACAGATGTTACAATATTTACAGGAGGAGTGTTCAGAATCCACACACACACACACACACACACACACACACACACACACACACACACATATATATATATATATATATATATATATATATATATATATATATATATATATATATATATATATATATATATATATGAGAGAGAGAGAGAGAGAGAGAGAGAGAGAGAGAGGAGACTCATAAGAGACAGCTCTTGTGTCTAAGAATACTTCGCAGGTGTGAGCGCGCGCGCGCGTGCACGTGGGTATGTGTGTAACTGTAGAGAAGAAGGAATAAATAAAAAGGCATTAGCCTTCTACATTAGCATACTCGAACAGTACATTTTGCAAAAAAAAAACTTAGCAGTAAAACTAATAATAATTCAATTTTGGTCTCATTTTAACACACACGTCCTCGTACAGAACATGACAAAGGCATCTAGCAGAGTCATAAAATCGCCTTTGAATCTCACGCTCTAAGAAGACAACCTGCTATGCCGATTTCCGATGCTCACCATTTTTCTGACTTTACTACTCTGTTAGCAGGAGCCGCAATAGCTCAGTTGGCAGAGCGCCGGACTCGTAATCCAAGGGTTGCGGGTTCGAATCTCCGCTGGCCGTTTCGGTACAGGGAGATATTTCCCGCGGAGTCAACATTAGCTCTGACTCCATTTCCCATACAGTCCTTCGAATGAGACTAAAACCGAGGTTCCGTGTGTGAACGCATGCATAACATCTTGCACACATGTAAAATCCCACCACCAACTTTTGGAAGAGAAGGCCAGTTTGGCCGTTGGTATGGATGACACGCTACACATAGCATGCACCTTCCGCGAAGATGGAGTATGGCTGCCTCAATGGCGGGATAAAAAAACGGTCATACACACAAAACTCCACTCCCTTTGTTGGGTAGATGGGATTAATTCTTGTCTGTCCCTGTAGGGAGTTTCCGCATGAGTATCAGCCTGCGTACGCAGAAGAAGATACTCCGTTAGCATACATCTCAGCAGGTCTTGCGGTCTTTCTCCACTCCACGTAAAGATCGAGAGTAAACGTGAATAGTTCGCTCAGAAGTTGGACAGATCGGAGAGCTTCTCTTCATATTGACGCCATGACAGTTGAAGTGAGGCAGGGGAAGGCACCCAATGAATAATAACAAAGAAGGTGACTTATTCACACGGTAAAACTACTGACGTACATGCATCTCCCAAACTAACGTTGACCTGACGTACCTGTTCACAAACCACACTTGCAGAGGTGAGGCACACAAAGCAAACCAAAAAAAAAATCCGTAAATGAATGTTTTACATCCAGATTCCACCTTTTTTTTTTAACACAAGATCTATTTCGTTTGCATGAAAGAGTGAGGTGGTAAATTGACGGAGAGAATAGAAATCAGAGACTGTGTTCTTGAAGCTTTCTGTTTCTTTTTTCCATCCGCCGCCCTTTGCTTCTACATCTCATTCAACCTCCCTCCCTCCCCCCCCCCCCCCCCCCCCCCCGCCCCACTCTCCACCCCCCTAAAAAAAAACTATTGATGAAAACGCGCGAGGCTATACGAATGGCAATAGTGTGTGAGGTTTGTCATGATTGGTAAGCGTTTGATGCTGCGTTCAAACGATACATTTTTGAGGAAAAAAAGTCTCCAAAAGTTCCAGTCTGGGGGGGGTGGGGGGGTGGGTGTGCTAGGGTAGTGAAGAGAAGGAAAGACTGAAGAATCCAACATCTGATCGTTTGGTTTCACGTCTGAGAAGAAACCGTGTGTGTGTGTGTGTGTGTGTGTGTGTGTGTGTGTGTGTGTGTGTTTTGTGTGTGTGTTCTTCTTTTTTTTGTCGCCAGTTGAGCATGTGGATCATTGCCCTTCATGTTTCATTGCATGAGAGCGGGCTGTCTTACAGTTGCTTCACAGAGGGATGTTCTTGAAGTGCGGCGTTTTCCTTTGTGGAGCTGTGGTCTTTCTTTCGTTTCTTGCACCTTGGAGTTCATGTTCCTTGTGTGTGGATGGATCTCTCTCTCTCTCTCTTTCTCTCTCTCTCTCTCTCTCTCTCTCTGACTGTCTGCTCCTCCCCCCCCCCCCAAACGGTTATTTGTTGGTCTTTGACCATATGAATGTGACTGTGTCGAGTGGCATGTCAATTTCTGAGTACATATGAATTTTTTGCTTGTCAGGAATTCCTGTTTCAGTGACAGCAGGAGGTGAGGAGTAGGGAGAGGTTCACGCACACACAAACACACACACACACACACACACACGCACGCACGCACGCACGCACGCACGCACGCACGCACGCACACGCACGCACGCACGCACGCACACACACACACACACACACACACACACACACACACACACACACACACACAATACCAATACCAAGGTAGAGAACTTTGAACGCACACACACACACACACACACACACACACACACACCACATGTGCGCGCGCTAGAATTTGCGTGCGTTTGAGATAAAGAAAGAAAGAGAGACAGAGACAGAGAGAGAGTTTTGTTCAGATCATTATTTTGCTTATCAGAACTTGTCAATCACCAGATTACTTTCTTCATGTCAACACGAGAGTTAGCCAAGGAGACAGAAAGTGGAAAATGAAGGAGTTGAAATCAGTGGCATTGGCAAGAAAAGAGAGAGGACAGATAAATAGAAAAACTAAACTATGGGTGTTGGGGCAGGCGAAAATTGATTTTACAGAATGGATCTCTCTCTCTCTCTCTCTCTCTCTCTCTCTCTCTCTCTCTCTCTCTCTCTCTCTCTCTCCTGTGGTACTCTTCCTCCATCTTTGTTGTCGGTGTGAACATTCTCATTGTATATTAAGACATAGGGTGTATGAATATTTCACAATATGCGACACATGAATAAAGCTTTAGAAAAAATAAAACACAGTATTTGTTTCTAACCCCAACGTCACTTTTACCTCATCCCCACTCAACACCCCCTCCCCCCCCCCCCCCCCCCCCCCCCCCCCCCCCCCCCCCCCGTCATTCCTCTGCCTCCATCCCTCCCTTTTGTGTACCACTCTTCCTCGATCTTTATCATTTGTGTGAAAATTCCCATATATGTTATTAAGGCAAAGTGTATAGCAATTATTTAACTTTTTGCGATTCATCAGTAGAGTTTGGAACAAAAACATTTAAGACATAGTAGTATTCTTTTCGGACCTTCACGTTACTTTCACCCCATGCGTAGTCAACCCAATCCCCAGATAAATGTAAGGGTACTAATTTGGTGCGTTTGCGTATCTCTCAAACACGAAAGCTGTTTTGGAATTCAGGTTCCTAGTGTCGGCCTTTCTTCTGTTTCAGTCATGTCTGCTTATCATGTCGCACTTTTCAAACGTCTCTTCACATATGATGGAAAATGCGCTGATTCTACGTGCCACTGTCAAGTCAATGGCGACGAATCTGGTCAAACTTTTCAATTCCACTCTTCTCCCTTCATCTCCTAACTGCCGCCCTTACTTTATTTTCGTGTTGTTGTTCCGAGTCACAGTTGTCCCATGATATGACGCTTCCAGAAGGTTTAACCCCTTTCTTTTCCTCCCTTTCTGTCGGTCTCTCTACCCCATCCCACTCTCTCTACCCCCTCCACTCTGTCCCCAAGGCTTAGCAGCTGGCACCGTGCGTCTTATGCGTCAAGTGCGAATAGTGTTAATGGCATTCTGTGGTTTTACATTTTCGCTCAGGCCTTTCTCTTAAAGGTAAAAGTCTTCGTGCTCAGTAACTGACATTCTGTCTCTGCTGCAGCCTTAACTGCTGTTGCTAGTGGAAGGTGTGCTGTGCTGCTTTCCAACGCACACTGGGTTCCTTGTCGGTGCAGACTCGTCGTCTGTCAGTTATTAGCAGACTCCTTATGAATTCGTGTGTTAAACAAATGAGTAATGGGGAAAACAGAGGTTGGGTAATAATTCCCCCGTCTTTGAAGCAATGGCTTACCAAAGATTACATAAAGGGGACGGGGAGTTGACAGAAAGAAAACAATAACTGAAAAGAGAGCCTTAGAATATGGCTTTAGAATTCACTCTGTAAATCAGTGTCTGCTCACACACGAAAATGGTTATAGCTTACATTTGTCAGTTTCTGTAAAAGCGTCGATTTCTCGCAGCTGTAGCAAATGTACAGCAGTGCAGACAGTGACCAAAGAGACTTTGCAGAACCGTCAGAGGATTCTTTCCTGTCAGCACCTGAGAAGGCTTCTTCCCAGACCATCAGGCTGTGCAAACTGTGGCCGGGAATAGGTCACAGCGCCAGACTGATGAGAGGGCCAGTCAGCTCTGTGCTCTGGGTCCACACTAACTCCGTGTTGCTCACCTTGCGGCATACATGCTGAAAACAACATTCTGTAGGAAATATGTAAGTGTATAGTAGTACATGGGCTTTTTCCCTTTGAGAAAATGGGAGGTTGGTGTGTGTGTGTGTGTGTGTGTGTGTGTGTGTGTGTGTGTGCGTGTGCGTGTGTGTGCGCGTGTGTATGTGTGCGTGTGTGTGTGTGTGTGTGTGTGTGTGTGTGTGTGTGTGTGTGTGTGTGTATGAGAGAGAGAGAATGGAATGAGTCTATAGGATACTGGCTTGGATTGGTCACAGAGAGAGAGAGAGACAGAGAGAGAGAGAGAGAGAGAGAGAGAGAGAGAGAGAGAGAGAGAGAGAGAGAGAGAGAGCATGATTACATTTTTGCCGTCCTCGATTTACTCTTCTTCGGGGTCTTCTTCTCTTTTTTTTTAACCTCTGGTTCTTCTTGTTCTGCTTGTACTTTCTTTTCTACTACTACTTCATCATCATCATCATCTTCTTCTTCTTTTCTTTTTTCTTCTTCTTCTTCTTCTTCTTCTTCTTGCGCCTTGTCTTGTTTGGTACTCTGAATGAATCCTTTCCAAGAAAATCATGTACACGTACGTGGTGTTTTATGCAAATGGATGAATGCATGGACCGTAGAGAATTTTCACAATGAGCGACTGGTATACTGTCCTTAATGTTGTCATTGGCTGGGCCACCACGACAAGCTCCTCTTCGTTAGGTAATACAATAACCTCGTTCCCATTTATCCGCCACAAAAGCCTCGTTCCTGTTTACCGACTACACCAGTGTCATTCTACACTCCCATTCGCATTCATGCATTCCATGTGCGTATAGCCCTGTAGTTCACCACATGCGGCGGAAGTCTGAGCCGTCTCCTCATCAGCGAATAGATCACTATTTCCATCAGTCGTCACTTGAGACCTCTGGTCTCTCCAGCACGCCGTTTCTCCACCACAGAAATGAAAGCTGCTCGGTAAGCTGCTTCTCAACGGGCTGCCTTGAATTCCAAACAAGATTGCTGGTACGGGAGTGCTGGGAGCGCAGTCTGAAACACCCTCGTGACTGGCGGTCACAGAAACGGATTCAGCCGCTCTAGGTCCAATGAGTCCTGACTGCAACTAGAGGAACAGTATGCGGTATGAAGTATGTCCATGAATACCAAGGTAGAGAACTTTGAAACTTTTTCCTTGTGAGATATACAGAGAAAAGGTAACTCTCTGTGGAATACTGAACATGCAGTATTCATGATTAGATGGTTTTGGGTAGAGAAGAGGAGGGGGGATAGTAGAGAATGCCATCAGAGGGAAGCAGGATGCGTCAGAATACAGCGTAGAGACTAATTCTTCTATAAATACGTTGTGAACATGAATGAATGCTCGTGCTACACGTTGTCAAAAACTGTTGATATGTGATGACTATAAAATTGACCACACAATATTTGTGTCGTTCTACACTGTGTGAAAGATAGATATGTTACCAATTCTTTGTACAGAGAAAAAGATTGCGTTGTTTAGCTTCTTTCCCAAAGCCTTTCAGTCTTCGTCATATGATGTCTATGTTTAAGCAGGAGAAAATCTGTTCGATGAGTCGGCATTTGAACAGGTGTTTCATGTTATAATTCATTTCAAGATTCAAGAGCCTGGTCAAGGGTCTATCACTCTGAAAGAGAAACTCGTGCATGCAGTGGGTTTTAGTCGCAGGTCTGCGTTTTGGATTTAGATTCAGCCCCTCACTGTCATCTCTCAAGTTCTCTTTGTCTCTGTCTGTCTCTCTCTCTCTCTCTCTCTCTCTCTCTCTCTCTCTCTCTCTCTCTCTCTCTCTCTCTCTCTCTCTCTCTCTCTCTGTCTGTCTGTCTGTATCTCTCTCTCTCTCTCTCTCTCTCTCTCTCTCTCTCTCTCTCTCTCTCTCTCTCGTGTATGTCTGTCTGTCTGTCTTTCTTGAATAAATGTTCATATGTGTTCGTTCATGTCTTCAGTTGTTTCGGTGTCAGGTGCAGTGTGTGTGGGTAAGCTCGAAACATCGTTTTAAGGGGATGTATCCTTGTTTTGTTCTGTGTTCGGTGTTGGCATTTCACACAGGTGATTTGGTGTTGTAAGTATCTATGGCTTGATGTTATGAGGTGTTTCATCATCCCATCATGGGAGCAAGCATCACCCAGTTGGTCTTTCCTTACTGTCCATTCTCTGCTCCTTTCGAGATTTCTTTTCATTCCATTCAAATCCAGGTTACCTTATTTGTTTCTGTTCGTCTGTGTGTTTGACCATATTCAAGACCAGTAAGGCTGTGCCAGTCTTGAATAAATCTTAATTTATATTTTTGTTAGTGCTCCAGTTGTCGTTGATGTGTGTATGTGTTAGGTATAGAGTATGGCCGAGCTTGAAACATCTTTTTTTTTTTTTTTCGTCCAAACCCAAAGGAGTGCCTCTCATCCACGTCTGGTGGTCGCAAAGAAGAAACGGTTCTATGCTGGCTGCACACCGGCCATTCGTATTTTACTCATCCATACCTTTTCAAGAGTGAAGAAGCTCCGTGGTGTATTCCATGTCATGTGCCAGTCACAGTGAAACATATTCTTTTAGAATGTTGGGACTTGCATGATGTGAGACACAAAAATTTTACAGCAGATTTCATGAAAACCTTGTTCAGAGATGTTTCACCTGACTCGATCTTTGAATCCTTGAAAGAGATGGGTTTTACAAGATATTACAAAGAACTGTGTGAATGAATGACTTGTGGGTTGATTTTAACGTGGTGACAGCCCTGATATGGCCCATTGCGGTCGGCTGGGCTATAAGCAACATTATTTTGCCTTACCTTTCTGAGGATATCTCTTTGGTTTTGCTCTCTGTTAGCATTTGTGTTGGGCAATTTGGTGTCCTAAGCAGCACTCCTGTGGAGTTATGAGCGTGTAATTATCTCTTCTTGGGAGCAGATAATATCCTATTTGTTCGTACAATACTGTTTACTACTCTATATGCCTCCGTTAAGATTTTTTCTTTCATACCAGTCAAACCGAGATTTGCTGTATTTTTTTTTTATGTTCGGCCATGTGTGTGTGTTTGACTACATTCGTCGTCAGAAATGCTATGCCAGTCTTGAATAATTTTCGTTTGTATTTGTTCATTTCTTAACTTGTTGCTGTGTATATGTTCAAGGTACAGGGTGTGTGTGCAAACTTGGAACATCGTTTTGGGTGTACACGTCTCCTTGTTTTGTTCTGTTTGCTCTGTATTGGCATTTCTGGCAGGCGATTTAGTGTTGTAAACAGCTCTCGTTTGGAGTATGGGCGAGGAAGTATCTCCTAATGGGAGCAGAAGTTACCCTACTGGTTCGTTCTTATCAATTTAACTGAGATCAATCGTAATGTTGCTCCACACCCTATCTGGAAATTAAAGACACCTGAGCCAAGGTCTGTGTACACATACACTAACACGTATGGGTGTGTGCGTGGGTGTGGGTGTAGTTGTGAGAAAGGAAGCTCGCTGAAGACACCGTCGCATTGGAATCCAGCAGACTGCACGTGTTCATTCAAGGATAGAAGAATGAATTTCAATCGTATTGTTGTTTTGATCACACCGTAATGTAACTTGTCAGTCACCAGCCCCCTTTCTTTCTGTCCTCTTACAGGGCAATCCGAGAAGGCCAGGAGTGCGACACGAGGATTAGTAGAGAACTGGCGTCTGAGAGAAAAGAGAGAGGGCAATAAGGAAGAGAGATTGGGGTGGCATTGAAAAGAACTGATCTTAAGAAAATGGATGTTTCTGCTAAATCTCTCTCTCTCTCTCTCTCTCTCTCTCTCTCTCTCTCCCCTTTCGCCAAAGGCTTTAATTACACCAACATTCAGCTTAAGTGGCTGAGAAAACACGTTTAAAAACGCGCGCGAATGAAACTTAATGAAGCTATTGTGTGACACGCTGCCCCAGCCAGCTGCGACCCCTGATTAACAGGTGTGGGTAAGAGATTAAATGAGAAGGCTCGAACCGCTGAGCCGAGTTTCAGCTTTTTGTCTAACAAATTCAAAACACCGTATAGTGTAAAATCTACGTGTCAGTTCAAAGGACGAAATATAGAGTTGGGTAGGAGAGGAAATACGGCATAGAGAGAGAGGGAGAGACAGACAGACATGAAAACTGGCAAATACAGAGAAGCACGCGCGCGCGCGTGCACACGCACATGCGCTACGTCCACCCGCACCCACAGACATACGCATCTCTCTCTCTCTCTCTCTCTCTCTCTCTCTCTCTCTCTCTCTCTCTCTCGTGCGTGCGTGCACGCACTCACATATATTATGGTCACAAACGAAGACATCCTTCTCTCTACTCCTTGAATTGTATTATCTGAAACTCATGTACAGTTTTCGTTTTCTGGCAAAACAACATGTCTGATCTGGGATATGGCAAAATATCATCTTGGGAAAATAAAGACACTTGTAATCCATAGTCGAACCAATTGAAGGCATCCAGTTTGAACAAAGATGCACAATAAACAGAAGACACATCTAAAGCGCACCTGGTAAAACAATGGCACAATCAAAGAGGACACATACGGAGATAAATCACAAAAAAAAAAAAAATCTGAAGCACACATCTGAGAATTATGAAACTTGCTCTCATGACTGAATTTTAATCTATCAAAATGGTCCTGTGACCAAATCAGGCGTGGGAGGTAATCCCATCTCACCACCGCTGAAAGCTTGAGGATTCATCTGGACAGTAGCTGGCTTCAATGTCCATAAACACCCCCACAGCCTTTATTCGATCACGCGGATCGCTTGCAAAGGGAAAGGAGAAATATTCGGAGCTGTCAGCTTTTACGTTTCAATTCCGAGAAGCGATTTTTTACTGTCGGACTTTTTTCTATCGCGCCACACTTTTTCAACCTTCGCATGCAGATGTGTGTGTGTGTGTGTGTGTCCCTGACTTCTGTATGTGTATGTTTTCGCAGTGGCATGTAAGAGGAGGCGATATAATTGTAATGTTGTGCTATTTCATTTATAGATGTTTTTTATTTGTTAGGCTGTTTTTTTCAGGGTGTGTGGAAAGTGCTTGGAATAGAGGCAGAGGTTGGTTTGTGGACATATTGTATTTATGTGCATAATATCTCAATTTATTGAATTTTGCGGAAAGGGAAAAAGATAAAATAATTCGGTATGGTGCACTGTTATGATCATGTTTAAGCATCTTTTTAACTGGTGGTTACTTGGAGAAACAGATGATACTGTTTAAGTATCTCTTTAACTGGTGTTATCGCAATACTGTTTTGGTTACTGTATTTGGAATTTCGATATATGCTTCATAATTTTCTTTACCTTTTTTCCAGAAGAAGTGTTCTAGAATTGTGAATGGATGAGACCGGATTGTTAAATGATTTATTATTGCCAGAATGGAAGAACTGTAAAGATCCATGGCGTGTTCGGTTGATATTAAGACTGAACGATGTTAATCTCTATGTTTCAGCTGTTTTATTTTTCTGTATTCCATCACCAGAGATTATACCATCTTTCTTTTTCTTTCTGTTCTTCGTCGCCTTGCTTTATCAGCCTTGATTCCGTCCTGTTTCTTTTTCCTTCGCGACCCTTGCATTATGCAGAGTTGTTCTCGAGTCTTTCGGCCCTTTTCCTGGTATCTCTGTCACTCTTTTCCCGCTTTGACTCTCTCTCTCTCTCTCTCTCTGTCTCTGTCTGTCTGTCTGTCTGTCTTACTCTCTCTCTCTCTCTCTCTCTCTCTCTCTCTCTCTCTCTGCTTTGCCTTCTGGAGCCCATGACGTATCTTCCTTTTACTAGCTTGATATTTGTGTTTTGAGGCATTGTTTTCTTTGCCTTCTTGTCCCTTTCCTAGGATGTTTGTCACTCGTCAGTTTTGACTTGTCCCTCATTGATTCTCTCTCTCTCTCTCTCTCTCTCTCTCTCTCTCTCCCCCCCCACCCTTTGTCCTCAGTCGCCTCATCTTATCGCTTCTTCGCTCTGCACTCTACAGCACCACCGGGCATTCAGCTCCCAGCCATCCACAGCTATTCTCGCGCTCCGTGCGCTGACACTGGCTGACCTCAGGACGTTGGGCTGTACTTGCCAAGCGCACGAACTGATTGGATGAACCTCGGGTGCCCAGCGACCAATGATAGTGGGGAAACTTGATGAAGAGTGTAAGTTGCTCTTCTGGGCACAGCATTTACAACGATATCCACGGCCAAAAAAGAGACGCGCAAGAGGGTAGAAAGGTACAAAACCCGAATATTATTCATGGAAGAAAATATTTACAGTAGCGTCACGGATGCAGGAAGCAGTCGAAAGGAGTAAATGTCTACATCTCAACTTGTTCTGAACCAAACATGGAGACTTCTGAAACGGGTTCTAAGGAAACCAAACGACAATATTGCACACAGCAGCAGCATATTTTTCTGTGAACGTCTGAAAATGAAGATTCAAAATGACATATTATGCACTTAATTGACAGTATAATAATATCTGAAAGGTATGTGTTTTGTTTTATCTTGTAGGTGTAACATTTTAGGTTGGGGTTCATAATGTTTATAGTCAGCTTATTCCTTCAGGAAGGCCACATTGCGTTGTTGTTGTTACCGGCTTCACCAGATTCCTTTAACGGACGAAAGTAGAACTGTCGTGACAACGTGGCAAACATATCTCTAAAAGAGACCTCAACAACACCAGCTGAGCTTCTGGGGAAGGTTCTGCAAGCATCCGCTGATGGGATATGTACGTGACCACGTCTGCAGAGGAAGAAGTGACTATAAACAAGAGATGTCTGAAAACATGATATACAGGAGAGTGACCACGGAGGGCGAGTCAGTCCTGCTGCAATACGTGCAGAACACAGGATGTGTCAGGTGAACAGAACACTATATCAGAACAGACAACTACTTAGAGTATGGCAAATGTAGATCATCTACATCGTAGGCTTGGGTCTTCTGTATCACAAAATGTGCTGCTTGAGATACAGAGAAAATACTAGAACGTTGGTTTCACAGAACCGGCTGGCTGGTATTCTGCAGTTATTGACCTGACGGGAGTCACGACTAGCACTGGTTCTAAACACCACATGTTTTATTTTCTCACCAGTGAGAATGATTTCAGTTCTGAATACTGATATCGCAGCTGCTGTAACTTTATTTGTATGGGTGCATTGTTTTTGAAAACTGCTTGTTACATTCCTACAGCAGCTGGCTAGCATCCCCTCAAACACAACTACAACACTGGTCACTGCGTTGGCTTGGCGTGTCAGAAAGGATGCAGCTCTGCTGCTTTTATTCTGCTGCTTGTATAGTTGCAGCCACGTTAACTACTACCACTATCACTGTGCCGTCATAGGGTTCCTGTTAAACACGTAAGAAGGCTTTTTATCATTACCACTGTGTCGTCGTAGGGCTCCTGTTCATCATTACCACTGTGTCGTCACAGGGTTCCTGTTTATCATTACCCACTGTGTCGTCATAGGGTGCCTATTTATCATTACCACTGTGTCGTCATAGGGTTCCTGTTTATCATTACCACTGTGCCAGCAGATATTGCAAACTAGCGCCTGTTAAAATACAAATGTGCCATAGACAAAATATTGTTCCTATAAAAGTGGCTGTAGAGTATACGTACTGCGAAGACTTAAGACAGAAGACCACAGAGAAGATCAGTCTGGATTCCTGGTCGTGAGCTGGTTCCAGACAATGAGGCTGTGGAAGCAACGAGCAGGGACATGTAGCAACGCCAACAAACACGAAGGGCACTTAACCCTGGACTTTGCTTCCAGACTGTCGCCTCCAAGGCGCTGACCTTGAGCATGACATTTTCAGGCTGACCACTGACGGAGCCAGGCCACAGTGTACTGCATAGGTCGAATTTCTATTATACATGTGGGAGGCTGTGGTCGAGTAGAGTGAGTGACAGTGATTAGAAAGAGTCCTTGTGGGTAATGGCAAAGGAGTTTTAACGGGTGAGAGATTGTGTGTTGCAACTGTGTGTGTGTGTGTGTGTGTGTGTGTGTGTAGAAGGGAACGGAGTGGCGTGTTTCTGTGTGTATGTTTGTGCGTATGATCGTATCCTATTTGCTTTCCCTTTTCTCAGCCCTGTTCTTATTTCTCGTTTCTATGCTATGAATTAATTGATTCTGGGATGCGTTTGGAAAACATGCGTGGTGCTTTCAGTAATTAATCAAGGCACAATCACCGAAAAATAAGTGACATATTGACTTTGACACCCATGATGATAGTAACCACAAACAGTCCTACTCTCGGTTCACTACCATAACTGCCACGGTCCTGTGTCTCATTTGCATTCATTCAGCGCGCGCGCATGCAGCTGCTGTGTCTGGGTCGTCTGATGAGAAGCAACCAAGTCGCCATTTCCATCAGTCGTCACTGGAGACCTCTTGTCTCTAACACTCCATTTCTTCACCACAGAAATGAAAGGTGCTTAAGGAGCTGCTCCACAACGGGCTGCCTTGAATTCCACACAGGACTGCTGGTGTGCGATTGCTTGGAGCATAGTCTGAAACCACCACGTGGCAAATGGCTTCACCTGAAGATCAGTGTTCAGATATCATTCATTCAGAGTTAGTAAGACAGTCGTGGATATCCACACAGGGAACAGTGTGAGGCTGTTCAAAAACAAAGACATCGTTTCTGCAGGAGGCTGGAGGACTGGGTTGCTTAACATCGAACAATGAGTAATATTTGCATGTAATTCCATGACAGATGGGGTTTGAGAGTGTCGTGTAGTGTACTCGTGACAGATGGGGTTTGAGAGTGTCGTGTAGTGTACTCATGACAGATGGGGTTTGAGAGTGTCGTGTAGTGTATTCATGATATATGGGGTTTGAGAATGTCATGCAGTGTACTCATGATAGATGGGGTTTGAGAATGTCACATAGTGTACTCATGATAGATGGGGTTTGAGAATGTCACATAGTGTACTCATGATAGATGGGGTTTGAGGATGTCATGTAGTG
>JADBJO010002253.1:87373-102373 GCA_016801955.1 Conus betulinus
TAGGTAACCCTGACATCATGAGAACCACTTTTGCTAACTGGACAGACGAACAAAGACCATTCAGACTATAAATATAGACTACCGTACCAAACACCCTCACACGTTAACCAACAACACGGGTCACAACAGAGTCTGATTCAGCGAGAGATGTGTGAAAAGATGACTGTGTCTTCATCAAAATTCTTCTGGTGAAAGAAAGAAAAAGGCTGAACTGACTTAGATACAGCCTGTAGGACATCCCCGTCAAACGGGAGCCAGGAGCATGTCCTAAACACTCACGGTACTGAGAGAAACACCAAGGACAGACAAATCAAAGATTGTAATAAACAGTGCCAGTGAAACATAACCAGCACCTGTGAGTTTGCATCAAAGTTAGCGTCAAACATTCGTGGGAATGCACCTGAATTTCAGTCTTAAGTCACTATAGCGTTTTCAGTTTCTGAAAGAAAAAAAATGTTCCAGGGAGAGAATGAGGTAGGGTTAAATTTTGACTTACCACCAACGGAAGCCGGAAGATTCATATGGACTTAACTGGGTCATATATGTCCTTTAAAAAAAAAAAAAAAAAAAAAAAAAACACCTCAGCGTCGTGATTTGATCACACGGATCGCTTGCGAGGGGGGCGGAGAAATATTCTGAGCTGTCAGCTTTTACCTTTCAGTTCCAAGAAACGATTTTTTTTTTTGTCTTGTTTCCGTTTTCTTTTTATCTTGCCAGTTTGTTAGCTACTGTGCGCAAGAGCGTGAGTATGCTGTCATGTTTGTGTGTAGAAGAAGAGTACGTATGTGTGCGTGCCTACACGTGTACATACGTACATCCGTGTGGGTGTGTGTGTGCTTCAGTGTTGTCATATTTCTCCGCTTGTTGATCTGATAGGTTAGGCTTATCGTCCATTTCAAACCAGTACAGCTTCTGGTGTTTGTCTGTTGGGCGACTAAACTGGTATGAAGCTGACGGAAAAAAACTACTGTTATGATTAGTGGATGTATCTTGATTGTAGAAGCTGGTAACTGTTTCCCCATTCATTGGATTTCGTGGATCAGAAATGTGACTTGAAAATGTTTGCTATGCTAGCTGCTGATACAGATGACCATTTTCTTTTTTTTAATGTTTTGATGTTTATGGGGATGCTGGTAGCAGCTAATAAGCATTGGATGTGCTGGTCGTAATAAAATGCTGCTGTGATCTTCACACACACACACACACACACACACACACACACACACACACACACACACACACACACACACACACACACACCTTTCCATTTCCATTTCATGACCTCATCTTCTCTGGTGTAATATGAGCTAGGGCTTTTAATAACACGAATTCAGTTGAAATCTCCTCTCCTTCTCCTCCTTCTCCCCTATTCCTCCCCCCCCCCCCCCCCCTCCCTCTCTCCTCTCTCTCTCTCTCTCTCTCTCTCTCTCTCTCTCTCTCTCTCTCTCTCTCTCTCTCTCTCTCTCTCTCTCTCTCTCTCTCTCTCTCTCTCTCTCTCTCTCTCTCTCTCTCTTCTGCTCCTCCTCCTTCTTTCTCTTTTCGCTACTTTTCCGTCTTCTGCTTCTCGTCTGCATGCCTTTCTGTTATTTTGTTTCTGAATGCTTCTGTGTATTATTGTGTGGACCCTTCAGTCCTTATGTCTTCACATGCGTTTGCCCTGATCTTGGTCACAGCTCGTTATTCACATTTCCCTTTTATATTAAATTTAACCTACCACCTCCGCCACCGCGCCCCTCCTGCCCCGCCACACATCTCTCTCTCTCTCTCTCTCTCTCTCTCTCTCTCTCTCTCTCTCTCTCTCTGTATCTCTCTCTCTCTCTCTCTCTCTCTCTCTCTTTCAGCCCCCCCCCCCCCCCCTCCCCCCCTAACACCTCCTCATTCTCTCTCTGCTCCTCGTTGTGCGCATCACCCCAGTTCCAGACATTCAACATCCAGACATTCACAAATGTTCTTTCTTTGCACGTGCTGACAACCCCCGCCCGACCTCAGAAACTTTCCGCCATACTTGGCGAGTCTACAAGTTGATTGGATGAGAGCCCCGCGGGTCCAGCGACCGATGAAAGTTTGGGAGACTTGATGAAGTGTGTGGGTCTTTCATCGGGACGGCTTGTGCAAACAGCCCGGACGATACATATGTACACCCAGAAATGACAGAAGATCTGAACTTCGAATCTGTAATCCTCAAGGAAAAATATTGAAGGTAACGTCACTGTTGTTGGGAGAGGAGAAGATAACTCCGCAGCGTGTCTGCGTTAAAGAATGAAAACACCAGGGACTGTGTTGCGATGCTGGGAGACGGAAGAACAACATTCGGTCTTAGCTTCTCATTCATATATAAATATTATAACAAAATGTATTGGAAGGAAGAACATTCGTTATTCAAAATCGTAATGGCCGAAGAGTTTTTTTTTTATACGTCAGACATGATATTATTAAAGAGGAGAAAAGGAGAGCTCAAAGATTTGTTAGTAGCACAGTACGTTTTATGGTCAAGTTTTAATTGGGTTTATAACCCCTCTGAGTGCAGAGTCTATAGTAAGCCTAGCAATGATTGATTCCGTCGCAGGCACGTCTACTCGGCTCACTCACTCATCATCAGCACCATCCGTGCTGCTGCAAGACTGTCTGCAAGCACCGGCTCATAGAATTTGCATGTGAATGTTTGTACACTGGAAGACGTACTGACAAAAAGATTTCTGGAAAAAGGAACTGAAGAATAAGTTTTCGGCGGGATGAGGAAGTGCCGTCACAAAACAGAGCAGGCAGTACTAAGAAAGGCAGAACCTGAGTCATATCGATGTCCAGAAACTGCCGTCGACCGCTCCAGACAAAGCAAAGTCTGCGCCACGATCCGAGGCCTGTCGCAATCTCATACAACCGCCGTGGTTGAAAGGCACATAGAAACGAAATAAGAACCTTGCCCTTGTGAAATCGAAGAAGCATTCATCTCCCGCTCGTCAGACTAGACCACGATTAGCCTTGGTCTTCGCTGCTGATGCTTTAACTACCTGTCCTATTTTATGCAGCGTGGTTTCAGTACACTGGAAACGTGTTGGGGGTCTTTTGCTTTTGTTTATCGTTTTGGTTGGCTGGTTGGTGGGGTCTTTTTTTTAATTAGCATTGTATTACATTTACTTATGCCGCGCCTGTTTCAGCAGGTATCGCACTGTCTGTCACGACGTCATTTTTTAAGGTAGCCCTTTTTCCTACAGGTGGGACGTTTCCTATCGCCGTAGCCAGCACTTCGCGTTTTGCATTTTCGCTGTTTGACCACTAACTGTATTCACACTGATCAACGGTTGTTTTCATGGATAAACACCATTCTAGCAGATAGTTGCAAGCACTTTAGTCGTATTATCACACACACACACAAACTGATTTCAGAGATATGACAGGTAAAAACGGTTGTTTCTGATAGGCATTCAAAACTGCAGAGCATGTCGAGAAGAGAACACGAGGTAAATTGGTGCGAACATATTTCCCATACCACCTCATATTTCCTGTAACACCTCATATTTCCTATAACACCTCACATTTCCTATAACACCTCATATTTCCTATAACACCTCACATTTCCTATAACACCTCATATTTCCCGTAACACCTCATATTCCTGTAACACCTCATATTTCCTATAACACCTCGTATTCCCCATAACACCTCATATTTCCCATAACACCTCATATTTCCCTTAATGCCTCAGAGGACTTTCTCGCAGACAATGAAGTTGTGGAAACAAACAGCCAGGTAGTGCCAGACAATGAAGTTGTGGAAACAGCCAAGTAGTGCCAGACAATAAGTTGTGGAAAAACAACAGACAGGTAGTACCAGACAATGACGGTGTGGAGACAAACAGACAGGTAGTGCCAATGTAGTTGTGGAGACAAACAGCCAGGTAGTGCCAGACAATGAAGTTGTGGAGACAGACAGCCAGGTAGTGCCAGACAATGAAGTTGTGGAGACAGACAGCCAGGTAGTGCCAGACAATGTAGTAGTTGTGTGAGACAAACAGCCAGGTAGTGCCAGACAATGTAGTTGTGGAGACAAACAGCCAGGTAGTGCCAGACAATGTAGTTGTGGAGACAAACAGCCAGGTAGTGCCAGACAATGTAGTTGTGGAGGCAAACAGCCAGGTAGTGCCAGACAATGTAGTTGTGGAGACAAACAGCCAGGTAGTGCCAGACAATGTAGTTGTGGAGGCAAACAGCCAGGTAGTGCCAGACAATGTAGTTGTGGAGGCAAACAGCCAGGTAGTGCCTGGTCGACCAGAAGAGCAAGGCTTTGGGTCCTAACTACTCCCTCCTCCATGGCAGTGAAACAGTCCAACCTCACTGCTGACATTTTTGGTTTGTGGTAATAATGTGTGTGTGTGTGTGTGTGTGTGTGTGTGTGTGTGTGTGTGTGTGTGTGTGTGTTGATGATGAAGATGCGTTGAAAAAGAAAAAATGCCATGGGCTGCGTGCTGACCTAATTCATTTTGCAGGCGGACTGGTTCGTGTGTTGGTGGTTGTGTGCTGTATAGCTGAATGCAAAGGAGACAGAGCTGATACGTTTAGTGATAGAAGTTTTCTTAGTACTGATTTCTGCCAGCGTACCTTTTAAAAAAAATAATAAACGGATATCTGAGTATCTAAAAACTGTAACACAATTGGAAACATTTTTTAAAAGAGTAGTCACAAGACAGGTGACGAAACACCGACAAACAAATCCTTACCTTATCCAAGAAAACCCCGAGGGAACGGAAAACTGAGAAGGTGCTGACCTTTCACAACGAGGGAAGGAAGTGGAAACACAGAGGCCTACTTCCACAACATTTTGTGTGGAACCTTGGCGTCACGGTCACATGATATTTGTTAATATTGCGACTGGAATTTTTTCTCCGTCTGAAGGAAGAGTGATTCTAGCTGAAATTAATGTCTGTGTCTGTGCACGCGTGCGCGCGGGCGCACGGTTAGACCTAGGAAGAAAAATTGGGGGGGGGGGGGGGGGGGGGAGAGCAGGAATTGACTGCAAGGTTAACTTTTACGGCAGTCACAAGTGTGACCCAGTCAGACATTAACAATATTTTATGACCCGGTCAGACACTATTATCATTTTAGAGAGAATGGGAGGGGGAGAGGAGGGGGAGGGGGTTGAAGGTACGAGGGCTGAAAAAGCAAACCAAAAGTCTTTCTTTGAGAGCTTTATAATTCATCGACTTTTGCCTTGTAAGCAAACCTGTTGTGTGTGTCGGCGTAGAATTGACTTCTGTCTTGTGAACAAAACCGTTACCGACTTTTTCGCTTTGTGAGATTCATACGTAAAACTCGACCTCGTCTAACCGTGGGATCTGACAGAGACTGACCACCTTCATTGTTGTGGTGCTCCTACCACACCGAGGAGAAGACCACAATCAAACTGCCGCCTAAAGAAGTCGCAGAACAGCAGATATCGAAAAGAAAAAACGGAGTGCTGTAGAGAAACTAGAAGTAAAAAATCAAAAAGACGACATAAAGAATGATCGTTATAAAATGAAATCTTTGAACCAAAGAGTGCTGATCACAACATGCCAGACAGGTCAAAATGCGTGAACAGTCAGAATGAGAACTTACCACGCACGCACGCGCACACACACTCACACGCACACACACACACACACACACACACACACACACACACACACACACACACACACACACACACACACTCACACGCACACACACACACACATACACACACACACACAAATACAAAAACGCGCGCACTACTCTCTGTCTTTCTCTCTGTCTCTGTCTCTGTCTCTCTCTCTCTCTCTCTTTCTCTCTTTCACACACACACACACACACACACACACACACACACACACACACACACTCGCTTTCGCGCTTGCGGGCGCGTCTCTCTCTCTCTCTCTCTCTCTCTTCTCTCTCTCTCTCTCTCTCTCTCTCTCTCTCTCTCTCTCTCTCTCTCTCTCTCCCCCCCCCCCCATGCGCGCGCACGCGTACACACACGCGCGAGCACACACACACACACACACACACACACACACACACACACACACACACACACACACACACACACAACACACAACACAACAACACTCACTCACACACACACACACACACACACACACACACACACACACACACACACACACACACATGCACGCGCGTGCGCACACACACACACACACACACACACTCGCAAAATATTGACATGCAAAGACAGATGACAGCAATCATTATGCCATGTGTCAGGACATGTCAGACATCAAGCAGCGCTTGACGTGGGTAACACAGACAGTGCAGGAGAACGTTCAGAACATAATCTACTCTTCACCAGGATTCGCGAGTCTGAAACGTATGCTGACACATTACACCGACAACTGGAACGTTTACAGTCCGACCTACGACGTCAGAACCTGAAGCTGATGGGACTGGAAGAAGAAGAAAGTGAGACGTTGACTTCCCTCCGAGAGAAGGTAGTCAGTACGCTAAACACGTATTTCAGTCCAGACGGCGTTACTCTCCAACACGAAGACATTCAAGAGGCTGTGCGAGTTGGAAATCGTAGGGAGAGAGCTGCTAGACCCGTCATCATCACTTTTAGGAGCCGAGATATATCCAGAGCAGTCATGTCGAACAAAGAATGTCGGCAATCCATGGCCCGCGCTGCAGGAGTCAGAGTAGGACCCGACCTGACTCCCACACAACATAAAGAAATGCAGCGACTGAGAGCAGAGGGCAGAAGAGGTTACCTGAAAAAATGGGGTGTGTGGTGGCAGCTGAAAACTTCAGACATTCTACACAACACGCTACGGGTGATCGCCGGAACAGGGACAACCATATGTGGAATTACGGTGAAGACCGGGAGGTGACCAACAGGAGGGAGATGGGCGGAAATCAAAACGGGGACAAAGACAGACAGAACCACTTTGGTCCACACCACAACCGACTACTGTCGTCACCAGCCTCAGCCCCGACCCCAGCCGTTGACCACAGTCGCTTGAGACAGATGGGTGACTGGGTTAACATGGCTGCTGGATTTCCATGCGACCCCGATTGTGAAGAGACAGCGTTAGCTGAACAGTTTGCGTCAAGCACCTCTGACCATGACCACTTCCCTTCGTCCCAGCCCCAAGAAGATACAGACGGCGAGGTGTTGTCAGCCACAGCTGACAGTGCAACAGAGGAGACGACCCCAGTAAACGCTACACAGAAGAGTACAGCCAGGGCCGTCAGTCCGCAGCCAGTGGCAGCAGAGGGTTCAACAGAGGAAGTGTCCGGAGTGCGCCAGGTAGCAGAGGATCTTCCTGTCAAGCCGCGCGTGAGTGAGGGAGCTCCCTCACCCCGGGGATTTGGAAGAGGGTCGCCCGTGAAGACACCAGCCCCACAACTGCCTCAGGGTGGTGGTTCCAGTGGTGGCAATGGCAGGTCAGGCAAGGGACGTGGTCGTGTTCGCCAACAGAGGAACGATCGACCAGGGAGCCAGCTAGAGGCCTCACCAGTGCAGACCAGAAGTCGTCACCAGAACTGTGATGTTTCAGGCAGGAGGGCAGGTGTGCTGTCCAAAAACTGGAGCGGGATCTTCAACCAGGAAGTGTCTCATTCCAGTGACACTGCCGGACATGTCAGAAGTGGCCACAGATGATGGTCAGGCCAAGGCCCTTGGTGTCCACAGACAGATATTCAGTCCAGCAGTGGAACAACTGGCAGTGATCCTGATCTCGCGCATAAAGACGCTGATGCCGCTCCCTTTACCCCGGTAAAATAATAAATTATTTTTAGTATCGCTAAACATTGAGGGTTTGGGGAATTTTTTTCAAGAATTTGACGTTAAAAGCTTTGTAAACAAATACGATATAATTCTTTTAGTTGAAACATTTGCCGAAACCTTATCAGAATCTGTTTTTCCTTCGCATAAACTTTTTGTCTCCCAGGTGTGAAAATATCTGATAGCATTCATGGTCGTTTATCCGGCGGAATAGCCTTTCTCATAAGGAACGAGCTTACAGTATATGTTAACCAGGTTCACGTTGAAACTGATAATATTCTAGTTTTAAAACTTGCTAGCGAGTTAACTGGTATACCGTCTGATTGCTTGTTAGTAGGGGACTTATATCCCGCCGGAAAACTCCAGATATTATGAAGATACTGACATATACAATGGTGTATCCATATTAGAAGACTGTTTATTAGAAACAATTAAGAACAATTAAGGATCTCCCATTGATTGTGTGTGGTGATTTAAATGCCCGAACAGGTACTCTCAATTGTTGTGACTCTGACCCTATTGATGACATTTGCAATATTTTTGATGAAGATGAACCTGCTCTCAGATCTGACAGCACTGATGCCTTTAAAAGGAATCTAAGGACAATAGTATTAATGGCTTTGGGCGTTACCTCTTAAATGTCTGTGATGAGTTTGGCCTTGTTATTCTAAATGGCTTACAGCGATTGAGTTATCAAGGTGATTTCACTTACATATCTGAACATGGATCCAGTGTAATTGATTATTTTGTCATTTCAAAAACCCTTTTGTCATATTGTTGTGATTTTTGTATCAAACATTTCGTTTCAAACGAAGCATGCTGCTGTGGAATTTTCTTTATTGTGCAAGATGGCAAATGCAAATATGGATAAGAAGAAAACCTATAAAGTCCTTCTGTTGTTAAATACAAATGGGATGAGGATAAAAAGGATATCTTTTATGAAAGAATGAGTTCTGAAAATGTAAAGGATATTGTTACTAATGCTATTACCCTTGTGGACACTGATGTCGACCAGTCTGTAATCATGTTTAATGAATGCTTGTATTTTGCTGGAGAATGTATGAAGAAAACAGTGGTTCTTGACGGCGAGAAACGGAAAATTTGGTTCGATCTGGAATGTAAACAGAGCCGAAAAGTATTATGGGGATTATTACATAAATATAACAGATCTGATGAGGAATCTGATAGATTGGAATATTGTCAAAAGAGAAGAGAATACAAGGAATTACTGAGGCTGAAACAGAAAACGCATAAGGCAAATGTTCTTCAGTCATTACATCGACATTTAAATGACAGTAAACAGTTCTGGGATACTGTTCGTTCCGTGAGGCCAAGACAAGGTGTTTATAATACTATTTCTCCTCAGGAATGGTTTGAACATTTCCGTAATGTGTTTAACGAAGTGCCGCAAATTTGTTTGAACTCCGACGCCGTGTTTGATGAGTATTATGATAATGTGAATACCCAGACCCAGAATGATTACAGGGAGTTAGATCAACCAATATCTGCGCATGAAATTGTATGTGCTATTTGATGCCTTGAAGAACAAGAAAGCCGCAGGTCCTGATGGATTAATAGGCGAGTTTTATATAGACACAGCACCGCCAACATTTTGCCTTTTCTGTTAAAATTGTTCAATCACATCTTTGACAATGGCATATATTTCCTGCTGATTGGACAGTGGCTGTTTTACTACCTTTGTACAAGAGGGCGACCCAAATCAGCCTGACAACTACCGTGGAATATCTTTATTGAATATATGCAGCAAATTGTACAGTTTTGTATTGAATAAAAGACTTACAAAGTGGATTGAGACCAATGAGGTGGTAGGAGAGGAACAAGCTGGTTTTAGGGATAACCATTGTACTACTGATCATGTATTTACTCTTATGGCGTGTGTACAAAAAAACAGTTGCTAAGGCACACAAAACTTTATGTCGCCTTTATAGATTTTCGAAAAGCCTTCGATACAGTAGCAGGGATAAGCTATGGAAAATTCTTCATGCAAACGGAATTAAAGGTAAACTTTTGAATGCATTGAAAAGTATGTACTCTATCGTTCAAGCCCGTGTGCGAGTTGGTGCTGATTTAACTGATGTTTTTCTTGTGCCCTAGAGGTCTGAAACAGGGTGAAGTATGTTCTCCAGTTTTGTTTTCCCTGCTAATAATGAGCTTACAAAAGAAATTAACGAAAACGGTAGACATGGTATTCTATCACCTGATCTGATTGAAATACTGATCTTGTTGTTCGCAGATGACGTTGCTCTTTTGTCTGACAGTGTTATTGGACTCCAAACGCAATTGAACATTTTGTACAGTACAGCGAATCGACTAGATTTAATTGTAAATTTTGGTAAATCAGGTGTCATTGTCTTCAGAAATGGGGGTTACTTAGCTGAAAATGAAAAATGGACATATGGAAATGACGCATTAAATGTTGTAAATATGTATAAATACCTTGGCATTATCCTCACGACACGGCTTTTCATTCCAGTCTACATTGCGAGACTTGTCCGATCGTGCTGGAAAAGGGGTTGTAGCAATAATAAGAATACTATGGTCAATTGGAGAACATTCACCAGACATATTTTTTAAGTTATTTGACAGTCAAATACAGCCAATTCTATTGTATGGTGCGGAAATATGGGGCGTTATGTGTGATCATGTTATTATTGAGAGAGTTCACTTGTCAGCATTGAAGCGTTTTATGTGTGTTACTCGGAGAACACCAAAGCATTTGGTCTATGGAGAATTAGGTAGATACCCTCTAAAAGTCAATATTTTCGCAAAATGTGTAAAATTTTGGTTGCGTGTTGTTGCTATGGATGATTATAGACTCCCTAAAAAAGCTTATTCAATGCTTCTGACTCTACAGGAACAAAATTACTCCACTTGGGCATGTAAAGTTAGAAACATGCTTTATATGTTTGGTTTTGGGGGTTTGTGTGGGAAGCACAGTCTGTAGGGGATGTTAAGCTGTTTATTGTCCAGCTAAAACAGCGTTTAATTGATTGTTGTAGACAGGAATGGCATTCTGCTCTCGAATCACACACATTTTACAACGTTTATGCAACGTATGGTCAGTCACTGTCTTTGTGCCCCTATTTCCGTGTGGTTAAATGTATTAACATGCGTAAGATGTTAACCAGATTTAGAATTGGTATGTTACCGTTGCGTTCGCGTTCTGTCAACTTTCGCAATGTTAATATGGGTATTAACGTTTTTTGTCCATTCTGTACAGATACTCTTGAAACAGAGCTGCACTTTCTATTAGTATGCCCGAAATATACTGAACTGCGTGGACAATTAATATCTCGTAAATATTACAGATGTCCTTCAATGTTTAAAATGTCCTTGCTGCTCTCAAATGGAAATGATAATGTAATTTTCAGGCTCTGTAAATATATATACAAAGCATATATGATAAGATAAGAAAAGATGCTCTTGAAAAAAACATAGCTATTGTTATGTAACACCATTGCACATGTGAACTCCATTTGTATGGGCCTGTGGCCTAACAAATAAATCATCTCAGACTCAGAACACACACACACACACACACACACACACGGACGCACGCACGCACGCGCGCGCGCGCACACACACACACACACACACACACACACACACACACACACACACACAACACAACACACACTCACTCACACTCACACACACACACACACACACACACACACACACATATGCACGCGCGCGCGCGCGCACACACACACACACACACACACACACACACACACTCGCTGGCGCGGTCGCTCCTCTCTCTCTCTCTAACTCTCGCGCACACACACACACACACACACACACACACACACACACACACACATATTTTTCTTTCTGGGGACTCATGTCTTTGGACAAAGGCTTCAAAGTGTTCCAATGGAACAGTAGATCCATCTCAACTAGCCACGACCAGTTAGTTCAACATCTCGTACATGAAAAAATAATGTGTTAGCCTTGCAATCACTGAATGTACGAAAAGATAAATTGCCCAAGCTTTGTCATTATTACTATCCTCCAGTCATCCAAAGGTGGATACCAACGAGAAAGTCAGTGTAGCCATTTATATCGAAGAAGGCGTAAAGTACACGCCGTGTATTAGTCCTGTTCCACCAGACATTCCAGGGTCACATTCTTGCGCTGTTAAAGTTGGCTCAGACACATTAACGATTGTGTCAGTTTATCTGCCGCAAGGGCCCAATGATGCAAATACCGAATGGCTTCGTACCTTGCGGACAGATCAAAACAACAAATTTCTAATCACTGGAGATTTTAATGCTCATTCTCCATTTTGGGAAAAAGACTGCCAATTAGAAACAAATAACCGATTCATTGAGAACCTGGTAGACTCATCTCTTTATCTGTTGAATGACGGGCAGAATAACGCGCATCCCTGACAATCCTAAACACAAACCAAGCGCTATAGATCTAACGTTAGTCTCTCCAGATCTAGCAACTATATGTGATTGGAATACCCTTGATGACACATTGAACAGCGATCACATACCTATAATCATCAATTTTGAAACGCAAGATCTGAACCGACTGATCAGACTCGAGAAAAAGTTCCAAAATTTAACTATAAGCTGGCCAACTGGAATACGTTTTCAGAATTATTAAGAACGTTTCAAATAAACTGTGATGACGTTACCACCCAAGATATTGACAAACTATATTATCTCTTTCAAAACGCTTTGCTGTCTGCCGCAAATCAGTCAATTCCAAGGATAAAATCTATGGTTTCTAAAAAGCATTTGGGCAATGTCTGGTGGAATGAAGCTTGTGAGGAGGCAAAAAAGGAGAAAAAGTTTAAAATTAAAAGCATACAAACGAAATAAGTGCGCTGAAAATCTTCTTGAGAAAAAGAAAGCAAAAAATAAATTGAATAGAATTATAGCTCAGGCAAAGCGACAATACTGGTCATCTTTTTGCAAACATGAAGTATCTAATTTCAAAGACTTGCAAAAAGTATGGAAAAAATTTAAAACAATGAAAAACGGAATTAAACTTCCACAATACTCTATCAAACTCGGTAAATCTAATTTCCCTTCAAATTCTGATAAAGCTGAAGCTTTTGTTGACATGTTTGCCAAAAACAGCAGCATGAATAGTTTGACAGAAAAAAATAGATCATATCGGGAACAAGAGGATAAGCATTATATAAGTAGTTATAAAGATCCTGGGAATAACCACTACCTAAACGCCCCTATAACACTACAAGAGTTCAAGAATGTCTTAGTAAATTAGGCAGCAAGAAAACCTCAGTCGGCCTTGATGGTATTTCAAATGAAATGCTACGCCACCTACCAGCAAACGTTGTGCAGTTCCTCCATTTGTTTTTTCAAAAATGTGTGGAATGATGGTAAAATACCTCGGTTATGGAAACATTCCATTATCGTTCCTATTATAAACATGGAAAACCTCGCACTGATATAAACAGTTACCGCCCAATCGCCTTAACATCCCATACCTGTAAATTAATAGAACGAATCGTACTAAATAGATTATCTTATTACTGTAAGAAGCATGATGTCATACCGATTAACCAAGCTGGATTTCAAACTGGCAGATCCACAGTAGAACACCTAGTCAAACTTACAACTCAAGTGAAACAACAATTTGCAAGACGAAAGAACATACTAGCTACATTCTTTGACGTAAAAAAAGCTTATGATCAAGTATGGCATAGTAGACTATTATACAAATTAAAAACTGTTGGAATTAGCGGTAACATGTATAATTATGTTCAAGACTTCTTAGAACATAGATCAATTCAAACAAAAATAGAACATACTTATTCAAATCCGAGAACATTGCAAATGGGACTGCCACAAGGTTCAGTAATATCTCCTATCTTATTCAATATTTTAATGGCAGATTTACCCAAAGGCTTATCGAAAGGCACAGAATTAGCTCAATTTGCTGATGATATATGCCTTTGGATGAGAGTAACCATGAAACGAATAACCCCTTCGAGGTCGCTGAACTACATAAAAGCTTTATACCAACGAGACCTCGATAAAATAAATGTATTTTTACAACAAAACGGCTCGCACTTTCTTTAGAAAAAACACATATATGCTTTTCAATTCTGGGTATGACCCAGAAAAGCTCCCAGTTTTTACTTTAGATGGCATTGAAATAAAATATGTTAAATCAGTAAAATTCCTAGGTATAATCTTAACTTCTAAACTGTCATGGAACCAGCACATTGACCACATATTAAATAAAGCACGGAAAAGTTTAAACTTTTCTAAGATTATAAACAAGCAACCATGGGGCCAAGACGCTTCGACTTTAATACCTCTATCACCGCTCTAGTGCGATCTAGGTTAACCTATGCTCAGGAAGTATTTTTCAGCGCACCACAATATCTGTTAAATAAATTGCAGAGCATTGATTGCAAGGCTTACAAACTCGCTCTTGGTGTTCCCACACATACATCCAACTTAGGAACATACAATGAGATTGGAGTTCTACCTCTCAGCGAGGTTCGAAAAGTAGCTGCGTCGAAGTTTGTTCTGAAGAGTTTTACACAGAAAAATTTCTGTTCAAAAGAAGTTTGTTTAGATTCTGAAAAAAAGATTTTGGAAGACGAGCTAGAGGAATACAATCTACAAAATCAATCTACTCGTATACTTCTAACCTTATCAGAGATTCCAACATAAATAGTAATGAAATCGCTGTTAAACCATCCTTTTCACCAGTACCAAGATGGGAACAAACAAAGGCCTCCTTTGATACGATTCATTCAGATTTGTCAAAAAAAGATTCACCCAACATACTAAAAATTTCCGTATGCTTACACCTGGAAAATCAGTACAAACCACCTAAAAATTTTCACAGACGGCTCAGTGCTAGAAGACAGTAGGACAGGGGCAGCTTTTGTAATACCTGACTTAAACGTGGAGAAAATGTACCATCTTGGCAGAAATTTTTCGATATTTAGTGCCGAGCTAGCCGCCATCCTAATGTCCTTAAATTATATTCTTTATCTCCATCTGAATGTCAGTCACGTACTAGTATGTACTGATTCTAGATCTGCTCTTGAAGCAATCCAGTCTTCAAATTCAAAAATCCGTTTGGAGATGATAACAGAAATAAATCATGTTATACATCTTTTATCCGATAAAGGCACATCAGTTAGTTTTTGCTGGGTCCCCTCTCATTGTGGCATTTCAGCAAATGAGAGAGTCGATCAGGCTGCAAGAAAGGCAGCTCGAAATGTTG
>JADBJO010002253.1:104873-114873 GCA_016801955.1 Conus betulinus
TGGCATATCTGAAATGTTTGTAATTACGTGAGATGACATCTGAAATGTCTGCAATTCCGTGAGATGACATGGATGAAATGATTGTAATCCACTGAGATGGCATGGCTGAAGTGTTTGTGATCCCATGAGATGGCATTGATGAAATGTTTAGTAATCCCGTGAGATGACATGGCTGAAATGTTTGTAATCATATGAGATGACGTGGCTGAAAATTTTTTTGTAATCCTATCAGATGACATGGCTGAAATGTTTGTGATCCCATGAGATGGCATTGATGAAATGTTTAGTAATCCTGTGAGATGGCATTGCTGAAATGTTTTGTAATCCCATTTCAGTTCAGTTCAGTTCAGTGGTTTATTTAACGTCTATTCACCATTGATGATATTAGACGAAAAAACAATCTAACAACGTCATTATTATCTAACTATGCTTAACAAAAAAAAAAAAAAAAAAAAAAAAACACCCGCATCAAAGCAACTTGCAATTTTAGATTGTGCGATAATAGTAGCAATTTTTATGATAGAAGGGCTGGACAATATTTGACTGATATCTTGGACTTTGATGTCAATATAATTTTCTTTATAGATTGGAGTTAAGACGGAACATTTTGTAATCCATTTTGTAATCCCATGAGATGGCATGGATGAAATGTTTCCAGCAAGGAGTAACGTTGTCTGATCTTTATCCGAACTATCTTCTACGCCATCTAGGCAGTATATCTCTTTATCCGAACTATCATCTGTGCCATCTAGGCAGTATATCTTTCCTCCATGTTTCCCCGTATGACCTGTCTGTGATATTTTCAGACTCGGTGGGAGTCACACCACTGTTAGTGTGGCATGATGTCATCCCACAATCTGACATGGCCTGTGGTCGACTGAACTGTAGGCAACATAATTAAATGGGAGCCACCCGCCAGACGGCAGTCTGCACCTCTGCTGCTTTACTGACGCATCCTGTAGCAAACTTGAGGAATCCGCTGACACTAAACTGATCGTCTTCATTGAACAGAGATAGTAACGAGAAGGAATGTGTGAAAGGGTTGAAGACATTGAAGTATGTCGCCCTGTAGAGCAAATCATAAGTGTATGAACGGCCACTGTTCAGACTGAATCTTTTCTTTCTTTCATAATGATTGCGTGGGAAGACGATGAGGGCACAGAAATCAAGTTTGAATTCAAACAGTGCACATGGGCTGTATATTTTTATGCTTCCGCGCATCATATATCCAAGTACCTTGCCTTCAAGATATAGAGGGGCTGTACTCTACGCTTCCTGATATCTTACATCCGGGACCCATGTTTGGAAGATGAAGTTCGTTCATTTTTCCTTCTCTTTCTTTCCTTTGCTTTCTTCTTCTCCTTTTTCAATGATTGATTCGGCACCGCATCTGAGACTACCATGGAATCATTTCTTATGCTTTCGATAAATGAGACCATGTATAAATCATGAAGAATTGTGACCACAACTTGTATAATTATCAACTTCACCAAACTTACTGACAGCCTCCACGGCAGCCTCGCTCTCGTTTCGCCACGATGAAAGCCTCGTGTAGCCGCCGCAGTTGCCTCGTTCCTGTTCCACGTTTCATTTATACACTGCACGCGCTTACAGCCTTTGAGTCAGCCTTGCAGACAGGAGCCATGACTGTTCCATCTCCAGCAGTTAGATCGCTGTTTCCATCAGTCGTCACCAGAGACCTCTGCTGCCCACCATTTCAGTTTTCCACCGCAGATATGGAAGGTGATTAAGGAGCTGCTCCGGAACATGCTGCCTTGAATGCCAACATGACTGCTGGTGTGTAGTGATAGGAATGCAGTTTGAGATCACTCCATAGACGGATTAGAGTATAAGGGTGTCATGTACACACACATCTCCCTCCTCCTCTCTGTGTGTGTGTGTGTGTGTGTGTGTGTGTGTGTGTGTGTGTGTGTGTGTGTGTGTGCGAGCGAGTGTGAGTGTATGGAGTTTAAAAACACTTTACGTGCCAGTGGTTTGATACATCGACACAAGAAAGTGGACACAACGCAGACATACAGTCAGGAACTGAAAAAAAAAACCTAGGGATCACATTCGGCCCCACATCACTTCCGCCTGTCGCCTCCATCCACCACCAACCCCTTTCCTTTCTCCCAGACACAAACTGAAGAAGTCGGTGCGTCAGACTCGCTATTTCCAAGACACTCTCACTGGTCATAAAAGATCGTCTCCGTCGCACAATGGTTGCTTTCACTGCCGTTTCTTACGTTTGGAAAGGGTACCAGCATGTGTTGGACCGAGCGCCTTTACTTCCTCGCCGACCTCAGCGAGTGTTCCGACCCACAGCGTCATTCTCATGACGTAGACGGATGAGACGTTTGAACCCTCCACTGTCCTCCCGGCTGTCCAGTTCTACTGATTTCATGTAGGTTGAAAAGCGGAGCGTCAGTCTGTTGTCGGTCGTGAACACTTGTGTTACTTGAGAGTATCATCGGACAGGCTTTTCTGGGGAATTCTGTTCAGAGAGACTCGGGTTCACCAGTTTCATTTTCGTTATGCTCGAGTAACACCTCTCTCTCTACCTCTCTCTCTCTCTCCCTCTCTCTTTCTCTGTCTGTCTGTCTGTCTCTCTCTCTCTCTCTCTCTCTCTCTCTCTCTCTCTCTCTCTCTCTCTCTCTCTCTCTGTCTCTGTGTATCCGTATGTCTATCTGTCTCTCTCTCTCTCTCTCTCTCTCTCTCTCTCTCTCTCTCTCTCTCTCTCTCTCTCTCTCTCTCTCTCTCTCTGTCATCCTCCGCTCTCGAGTTGTATCATCCCGTACATCCCAGACACAGGTCATAAAGCCAGAAGCATCTTATTTCAATCAACCTGTCAGAAGCGCATCAACGACATGAGCGCCTTCTGTTTTTCTCTGCCTCGATCCCAAAACTGGCACAAAAATGCCTGTTTACCAGTTGTTTATTGCTTTCGTTCTGACAGCAAACACAAAGAAAACAAAAATCCTCAGGACAGACAGTGAGGATGGGTGGGTTACACATATCATGAAACTATCATTCGTTGAGCACTTTCATAAAATAATAACGTAATACGATCTTTCAAAATCGACCAGCGAGTGCATTTTCTCGAACCTTGCAATGTTAAAGTGCGTGGCCGTTATGGAACAAGTAGGTCTACTATTGAATAGAGTTCATCAGTTGATTTCAACACAGACTGTGGAAAAAGTGTGTATGTTTTTTCAACTGATCGTCACAGTACGAAATAACATATACAGCTACAATAGTGATGCATGTAGATCCCACTTAGAATTAGACATTAAAAGTTTGAACAATAAAAAAAAAACCGAATGCCATCGTCTTCACATAACCCGCTCAAAAGACGCAAAGAACATACATAATTTTCGAAATGTCACAGATTTATGTAAAGGCTATCGCACTTCTGCACGCGCGCATGCACGTAGAGAGAGAGAGGGAGGGAGGGAGAGGGAGAGAGAGGGGGAAGGAGGCGCTCATACAATATTTATGCATTCACAACAAAAGTAGAGACCGACATTGAAAACGGAAGGGGATGGACCATTCAAGCACAAATATCAACAATGTATGAACAAGACAGATGTTCAACATTCACAAAACGTACAAACGGAAAATAAATCTGAAGAAAGGTTCCAGTGGGCGGGTGTGGAGTGACATAAACCAAACAGGCAGGGTTGGAATGTTCAGAGGACAGGAATAAGTTTGCAGATAGTGTTTTTTATATGGCTAGCTGTGTGTGCGCTGAATGTCAAGAACGCAACGAATGGAGATTACCCACCTCAATTAGTATTTCATAATGTATTACAAACCCAAGCACTTTAGTCTGGTACATCATGTCAAACATTAACATAGGTATGTAAAATTTTATCATTTGTGTACAGCTGGAGACAAATCATATGAGCTGAAAGAGAATAGTCATACATTTTATGACAATAATAATATCAGCCCCAACGGCAACAACCGTTGATCAATCCGATTCATATTCATTAATTGTAAATATGTACTCAAAGGCTCAAAGGTAATTTAAAAAAATATCATGAAAATGTTAACATATCTTTCTGTAGATGACATATTAAAGTATAGATAACTGAGGGTTGAAACTACGGATAAAGAAATTGAAATGATTAAGGCAAAGATTTCGTTTAAAGCACCTTTGTGAGTATATATCATACATACCCTCGAAAATATAAGGAACACATACACGCATTTTCGTGCTTACAAATCATAAACAATTTCAACAACAAAAATACTTGTACATGAATCGGTGATGTCATGACCAAAAAAACACTCTTCTTATTGACTGAGAGATTGCATCAAAGGTAAAATGTCAGGGTAAGGCCAGCGTAAAAAAAAACATTTTAAATACAATCAGAAAAAAAAAGAACATGGGCTAAAATGAGGGCAAAAATAAACAAATCAAAAAATGTGAGGAGAGACTACTGGTGTTTTTCGAAACATCTCAGATGAAATACTTCTGAAAGAAATTAAAAGCTTTCCTTATGAATTAAAGATGCCATCATAAACACAGGTTTCAGAGAGAATAGATCTGAACTATGTTTTTTTTTTCCCAATGAGACCTAATCAGGAATAAGATCATAAAACATCACCTGGAATTTGAATCACTAATATAATTAGAACTTCCACCTGTGTGTCCTTAATACTGTTCACTTGATTAACGTCTCAGTGCTGTCAAAAACGTACCAGGAAGAAAAACCAGGCACTGGACGAGTCCTGGTTCACCACCAGCGGAAAGTGGAGGATTCATCTGGACAGTGGCAGGTTCAGTGTCCATAAAAACTCCCCCTGTCTTTATTCGATCACACGGATCGCTTGCCATGGGAAAGGAGAAATATTCTGAGCTGTCAGCTTTTATGTTTCAAGTCCAACAAACATTCTTGTCAGTTTCGTGTTTTTACTCTATGTCCTAAAGTCTGGTGCGCGCATCTCTCTCTCTCTCTCTCTCTCTCTCTCTCTCTCTCTCTCTCTCTCTCTCTCTCTCTCTCTCTCTCTCTCTCTCTCTGTGTGTGTCTGTGTGTGTGTGTGTGTGTGTGTGTGTGTGTGTGTGTAGGAGTGAGTGAATGGGGATGGTGCATGTTGATGGGAAAGGGTTATTGAGGGATGTGTTTCATGTTGTCAACTAGATTTTTAACTAATTGATAAACTAGCGGGTGAGTGGACAGGATTCATTCATTGTTCCATTGAATCATTAATTGATGTATAAATATTGTGATTCAATGAAAGTAATACTTGACGGTTCACTCTTTCTCAAAGCTTCTTCATTTTCTTCATTTTCTCGTTTTCTCTTCTTATTTTTCTTCGTCTTGGTGTTTGTCATTTTCCCCTCTCTTTCTTTTCTTCTTTCTTTCTTGTTTCCTCCTTTCTTTGATTCATTCTTTTCTGTCTCTTTTATATTTCTTTTCTTCCTCTTGGCCTTTCATCTCCTTGTTCATCACGCTTCTCGATCCTTTCCTTGTGAGATCTCTCTTCTGTACATTCATGTCCATTGTCTGACATCATCCTGGTTTCTTGATATTTACTTTCCTCCATGTCTGCGCCCGCTTCCCTCATCACTTCTCTCTCTCTTTCTCTCTTCTCTCTCTCTCTCTCTCTCTCTCTCTCTCTCTCTCTCTCTCTCTCTCTCTCTCAGTGTGTGTGAGTCTCTCTCTCTCTCTCTCTCTCTCTCTCTCTCTCTCTCTCTCTTTCCCTCCCTCCCTCCCTCTCCTCCGCCCCCCCCCCGCCCCCCCCCCCCCCAGCTGCCTTCTCTCTTCTATCCTTCTTCCCATCTTCTACACACAACCGAGGCCCAGACATTCAGCATCTATTCATTCCCAAATATTTTTTTCCGCGCGCAGACACCCTGTCCGACCTCTGAAACGTTATGTCATACTGGGAAAACATGTAATATGACTGGACGAGCTGAGGGCCAACGACCAATGAAAGTTTGGGAAGCGTGATGAACAGTGTGAGTCATTCATCAGGTCGACATGCATGAACAGTCACGACTGAAAAACACACAGAAAATGGGGGGGGGGGGGGGGGGGGGGATCTTGGAGCTCTATAATCCCGTGAGAAAGGTTTATCTACCGTTTCGTGTATGAGAAAAAAGATGGTAGAAAAATAAAAGCATATGACTAAAAATGTATTTTCGATTAAGATTACAGACATTTGACAGATGCCTGTTGACAATGACAGACACAGAATGAATATTTCAGATTCAAATAGCCGGTCTTTTTTTTTTTATCGATGTCGGATGATATTCTGAAATACAAAAGGTCAAATTTGGAGAGGTTGAGACACAAAGAGATCAAAACACCAGTCAGCATGTATCTGTTGAAAAAGAGTGTTGATGCTTCAATGATTTCATCGTTATGGGAATATTGTTTAACGTTTATATTCACATTCTCTATCATCTGCACAGCTACTGAGGCCAAATCAAGTCTAGCATTTTACTGGTTTGACTGCATTCACCAAATGAGTGACAGAAGAGCGCTGGAAGGATTACTACACGCCAGGCTAGCCTGTACTAAAGACCCATCCACCAGCACCACAAATATTTGAAGAACGTCTGCACATACAATAGTGGAAAGGAGTGTGAGTGTGCCAACAGAGGAGGAATTCTAACACACACAAAAAGCCAGGGAACAGGAAACAAGGAATAACATGAAAGGAAAATAGAAAGGTCTGTCACAGCATTTGGAAGACAGAAGGCCTCGGGGAAACCAGCACGCTAATTTGAAGGGCACCCCAAAGACCGCAGACCGCTGTCAAGTTCAAACAGACCCACGATCCATCCTTTGATCCACATCTGTGCCCCATACCTGCGCCAAAATATAACGGTTTTGTCCCGTAACCGCACTCCCTCTTTTCAAGAAGCTTCGTTGTAATCGGTTCCGTAATTCTTGAGAAATCTTTCCGTGAACGGATCGCGAGTCCACAATGGAACTGGATCTGCTCTCCACAACAAACTTACCAGGTTCGTGCATGCCACACATTCCATCTTGCCACCAGGTTTCGTTGAAATCGATGAAAATTCTGTGCAGAATCTTGCTGAACGAATCTTTGATCCGGATCAGCTCCACAGATCCACACCAAAATTTAATGGGTTTGTCCATGGTCAATACTCCACTTCCTGGTTGTATTCTATCTTTTCACCGTTATTCTGTCGTTTCACCATTGCTCAATCTTCCCACCATTATTCTAGCTGTCCACTGTAATGCTATCTGTTCACCATGATTCAGCCATCCCACCGTTATTCTATCTTCCCACCATTATTCTATCTTTCCACTGTTATTCTATCCTTGACACGAAAAAGACCATTCCCTGATTCTGCATGATGTTCCTGACAACAAACAAGCAGATAAAAACACACACAGGTGAAAACATAATCTCCGTAGCTGAGGCATTTTTTTTTTTTCTGGAGGCTAGGAAACAGCTTTGACTGTGGTTGGTTGATATGGGCGGTACCTGGTCCTATGCGTTCATCTGTATCATCAAACAAACGGTATGAGGAAAGTACAAGCGGGAAGAGATGCGGGACTCTTGTCTCACGACACAGAAGAGTTACCGGTTTTCTGCTGCGCAAATAAAATGATCATTTTACCACCACCATGCCTTGACTACTTCTTTCTGTGTTGCACAGGATTTTTTATCAACACCAATGACATGTCTTGCATCGACAAGCTTTCTGCCTGAAAGCTTTTAACTGCTGCTACTCTACCTCTCACTCTATCGATCATAGCTACGGAGTTACCACAGTTGTTCTGTGAGAAGTTCTCCAGCATAGTAATTAGCGTGATACTGCCGCTGCCTTTGATATTGCTGGTTTCAGCACAATACCTTGCGTCTGTTTAACGATAGTTCAGTATGGAACCGTTAAGACTGTTCTGGCAGATACAGTTGCAAACGCTTTTGTCGGGGGAGGGTTGGGGGACGGGGGGGGGGGGGGGGGGGGGGGTCACGTTGCATATTAGTCAGCATGTGTTGTCGGCAACATCCATCAAGGCCTTTACCCAGACAGTTAGGTTTGGGAGACGATGGCCAGGGACAGACGGCAGTGTCAGGGATGACAAGAGGGGCAATGAACTCTGGGCAGTGGGCGCAGACTTCCTGCTTCATGGCGGGGAAACAGAACAAGTGACTGACCTTGCACCTGGCGGTCTTAATATGTGTGGTTTAGAGAACTGTGCTAAAGAAGAATGTGCGCTGTGTAGATCAAATCCTCTTTGGAGGCATTAGTCTAGGTATATTGTGGCTAGGTAAGAGTCTGGTGGAATCTTTTTCTGGGCCAACCGACTGTGTAAGCCACTTCGAACTGCGAGATCGTTAGAAACGGAACTATATATAGGTTGAAATCCCAAGATTACCAATTTCAACCATCTCAGTATGTGGAACTCAAAAAGGCAAATCATACAAATAAACAAAAATAAACTAAGTATATCACCAGTCACATCTTAACCAGATCAAATAAAAAATACGCATTTACCAACATTAAAAGTTTGAAAGCATTTACAGATGACTGCAGGATCTGAACAGATTAAAAACAAGACCAAAGAAAAGGTAAGATTATTGATCCGGAGAAGAAGAATCTTTGGTTCGAACATAGCCTTTTTGTTTGGGGTCAATATTACTACCTTTTCTTTGGTATTGCATTTACATATGATGACCGTCAACTGAGGTGGAATACCTCGGAATATTGTCTTTAGGGAATTCACATTGAAACTGGAACTGTCTGTGCGTATTTTCGTTTCTTGAACTGAACTATTGAAAGGTGATTTCCGTGCTGTCGTCAAGGATCATAGTTTAAGTTGAATACACCTGCAGAAGTAGGCGATGGAGTGGAGGGACCTGGCACATAACGCTGACGCCTAAAGATCAGAAGACCTAAAGTCAGACGATAAAGTCAGACGATCTCTCTCTCTCTCTCTCTCTCTCTCTCTCTCTCTCTCTCTCTCTCTCTCTCTCTCTCTCACTCGGCTTTATGGTTTTTTTTTTTTCTTGTTCATTTCCTTTTCTTTTATTTCTCTGTTCTCGTTCTTATTGATCTTGACTCTTTCTTATTCAGCTTCCTTTTCCTCCTCCTCCTCCGCCTTCCTCCTCTTCATCCTCTTCCGTTCCTCCTCGTCGTCGTCCTTCTCTTCTAATTTGTACTTTTTCATCTGACATGAATGAATATTGACTTGTTCTCAAAGACAAAAAGGGAAGCATACGTTGTGCTTTCAATAAATGTATACATCTTACGAACCTAAAAGAGTCATCGCCACAAAACATTGGCATATTGACTTCGCCATTCTTAACAGTCTAACCGCCATAGACAACCTCGTTCTCGCTTTGCCACCACAATAGCCTCGATCTCTCGTTCCTCATTAGCATTCATACATTCCACGAGCACACAGCCCTAGTGCGTGGGGAACTCAGGGGCCGTTCATCATCAGCGAACTGAGGGATATTTCCATCAGTCGTCACTGTAGACCTCTTGTCTCTAGCACTCCATTTCTCCACCACAGACATGAAAGGTGCTTAAGGAGCTACCTCCCAGAGGGCTGCCTTGAATTCCACACAGGGCTGCTGGTGTGGGATTGCTAGGAGTACAGTCTGAGATCATCTCGTAACGAGTGCCTCCACAGACGAATTAGAGTTGAAATGTCATCCGCGATTGTCGAGGTTAAGAGTCACAGATTCCGTTAAGAGGATGGGTGTGTCATTAAACTAGATCAAAGACCAGGGGGGAATGGGAGAGATCTGTGATGATTTCTATAATATCTTACACAGACAAATGGTTATTAAGCACCAAACAATTTTAATATGGTTCCAGAACAGATCGATGGATGGGGTACTATTTGGATGACAATTCAGTGTAAGCATGCATTCACACGAAAGTAGAGACATATAGATAGGTAGGGGAAGGACGATATGAACACAAACAACAAATGTTTGAACTACACAGAGGTTCAACAGTATCAAAATGGAGAAACAGAAAACAATTTTGAACAAGTGT
>JADBJO010002253.1:119873-127373 GCA_016801955.1 Conus betulinus
GAAACAGAAAACTTGAACAAGTGTCCAAATGTGATTTCAAAGTGAGGTGACTGCAGGTGGCAAGTAAAAAAAAATTATAGAATTTTTTCGGTGCCACCAAGCCAAAGAAACGAACAAATTGCAAGACGAACACGACGCGTTTGGACCTGTACAGTCTTCTTCAGGCAAAGCAAACAACATTCGTCCATTTTGCGCCCAAGTTTAAAAGATGACTCTTTGTTCTTGCTTTGTTTTCGTTGTCTAGAATGTTCTTCGTCTTGCCTGAAGAAGACCAAAGAAGGTACAAAACGCGTCGTGTTTATCTTGTCATTTGTTTGTCCCTGTCACTGTGACGGACCGTTTCCAGTCCGGTCACAAATTTTCATGCATGCAACGTGCTAACCGGAAGGTAGTCCTCCGGAAGCCGGTTGAAAAGTTTACCTGACTGCTACTCACCTGCGCACCGTTAAAGCCGGGTGAGCTGAACCGGTTAGGCAGTCTCTGCAGTGATTCCGGCTGCGCAGCATTCCAGAAGGCCGAAGAGGGACCCCAGCTGTTTTTTTGTGGCAGTCAGTTTCCCCCAGGTAGATGTGTTCCCTGGACTGAGGGGGACTGGCTGCTACTGTGTGAGGGTCAGGGGTTCGTAGATGTGTCTACCCCCTTCTCCACCGTATGACGGTGTGGAGAGGTCGGCCTGAGTGCCGACAATCTACCCTACCTGCCACTGCGCCCGGGACCGACTACCCGCTGAGCCAGTTGGGCTAGAGACGCCGCTGCTGCCAAGCCAGAGCGCCGCTCCCAAGTTTTTGAACCAGCGACCTGTTGGCGAGGCCGTCGCTGCGTTCTGTGCTTCTGTGTGTGTGTGAGCCACAGCTCCTGTGTGACACTGTCACCCTGTCGCCGGCAGAGACGCCGTGAGTGCTAGTGTTTTTTTTTTCTCTGAGCCACAGCTCTGACGTTCTGCAAGTTCTGTGTCAGACTTGACGCTGTAGACGTTGTCGTCTTCATCTTCATCGTCTTGCCGCCTTCGTCCTCTTCATCGTTTCGTCGTCGTCGTCGCCGCCTTCATCGTCGTTGGAACCAGCAGCGACAGTAGATAGTGAATTAAATATAGATATATTTGTGTGTGTGCGCCCTGTTTGGCGTATTTTAAATATTAGTATATACATATAGTTTGTGTGTACACCTTAAGGTTGGCGTGCCGACTATTGATGATTTTGCATTTATTATATGTTTGTCTGATGGCTCAGGCAGCATAAAACAGAAAAAGTAGTGTTCTGTTGCCTGGCTGTCAATGTTCGGGTGAGTGGGTGTGTGTATGTGATTTGGAAAAGTCGTGCATGCATCCATAATTTCTGTGTGTGAGTCAGACAGTCAGATACCCGCAGACACCACTCATTCCATCCGTAACAGTCACTTGGTGGCATAGTAATGTTTCTTCTAACTGTTAAAGTGGATTGGTCAGGAGTGAGATAATCCGTAAAGGAAAGGTGTAGGATGTTCGGAGGACGGGCATAAGCTTGAAAATAAAGTTGTTTTATAGGGCTACCTGTGTGTGCTAAGTACATATGTCTATGTTCAAATAAAATGTCCAAACGAGAATTACCCACCTCAGTCAATATATGATAGTGTACCAGAAAACCTCGCACGTCAGTCTCATACATTATGTCATTAACAAAGATGTGTGTAAATTTTGTAGTGTGTGTATGATTGGAGATAAGTCATATCAACTGAAAACATAATCGTCATAGATTTATTATAGTAATAACATTAACTTCAAGAGCGACAACAATTGTTAAATCTAATTATGTTTCAGTGATCGTAAATATGTATCAAAGGATCAAAGATATTATATGAAAATTTGAACACATCTTCATATTACATATTAAAGCATGATGATGGGGACCAAAGATGATAGATGAAAAGACTTATATGATGAAGGCAAGGACATTGTGGTAACAAATCTAACATACCGACGCAAATACAAGGAATACATGCAAAGATGTCCCTATCAATAAATCACAAATGATTTCTGAAATGCAATTGTCCATCAATCGAGGACGTCATGACAAAAAACCCCCACTCTTTTTATTGACCGAGAGATTCTGTACCAGAATGTAAGGTCAGGAACGGCGTTAAAAGTATTATGGATAAAATCATAACCACAACAGTTAGACTATTATAGGGGGGAAACAAAACCAGCAAAAATATGATGACAAATTATTGGTACTTTTCGAAACATCCTCTGGAAATAATATATCTAAAAGAAATGAAAAGCTTTCCCAGTGAATGAAAGGAACCGTCATGACCATATATCACAAGGAGAATAAATCTAGTATGTTTTTTTTTCAAATGAAGCTTGATAAGGGGTACCATTATGAATTGTTACCTAAAAATTACCTCACAGTTACAATCATAACTTTTAAATGAATGTCCTTGATAAATTTTACTTGATTCACTTTGCAATGCTGCTAAAAAAAAATTAAGATAATTTTAAAAAAAAATTTAAACATTCCAGAGAAAACCAGGTGTGGGACGAATCATGGCTCACCACCAGCGAAAGCAGAAAGCTTCATCTGAACAGGAGCTAGGTTCAATGTTATGAAAACTCTCCTAGTCTTTACTCGATCACACGGATCGCTTGCACAGGAAAAAGAGAAATATTCTGTCCTGTCACTTTTTTTTTTTCAAGTCCATCAAATATTTCTGTCCTTCTTTGCGCATCTCTCTCTCTCTCTCTCTCTCTCTCTCTCTCTCTCTCTCTCTCTCTCTCTCTCTCTCTCTCTCTGAGTAGGGAGTGGGTGAATAGATACGGGGTATGCAGACGGGCTAGGGTGAATGATGGGTGTGTTTCATAGTCTCAACTACATTTTTCACAAATTGATGAATAAAACGGGTGAGCGGACATGATTTATATATTGTTCCGTGGATCAATTGATCGATAGATTAATATTGTGATTTGACAAAGGTAATACTTGACGCTTCACTCTTTCGCAAGGCTTTCTTCATCTTCTCATTTTGTCTTCTTATTTTTCTTTTTCTTGCTGTTTGTCTTTTTTTTTTCCTTCCTTTCCCTTCTTTTTTTTTTCTTTCTTTCTTTGATTCTTTCTTGCTTGCTTGCTTTCTTTCATTCTTACTTTGTGTCCTTCCTTATTTCTTTCTTTTAATCTTTTTCCATTAGTTTCCTTTTTTTCCCTCTTGGTCTTTTCTGTCCTGCCTCTTTTTCATCACACTTCCTGGATTGAGCCTTTTGTTGTGCAGTCTCCCTTTCTGTTGTATTCTTGGTCATTGTCGGACATCATCCTGGCTTCTTGATATTTACTTCTCTCTCTGTTTGCCCCCTACCCCCGCCTTTATTCCCCTCCCACTCTCTGTCTCACTCAGTATGTGAGTGTGTTTGTGTGTGTGTGTGTGTGTGTGTGTGTGTGTGTGTGTGTGTGTGTGTGTCTGTGTGTGTGTGTGTGTGTGTGTGTGTGTGTGTGTGTGTGTGCGCGCGCGCGCGTGTGTGTGTGTGTTTGTGTGTGTGTGTGGGTGGGTGGGATGTGTGTGTGTGTGTGTGTGTGTGTGTGTGTGTGTGTGTGTGTGTGTGTGTGTGTGTGCGTGCGTGCGTGCCATGCGTCAGTTTGTCCTTCCTTGCTGCCATGTCTCTCTTTTCTGTCTTGTCACATTGTGCACACAACCAGGCCCAGACATTGGTCTTCCAGACATTCACAAATATAGTTTCCTTTCCACGTGCAGACACCATGTCCGACCTCTGAAACGTTATGCCATACTGGGAAAACATGTAATATGACTGGACGAGCTGAGGGCCAACGGCCAATGAAAGTTTGGGAAGCGTGATGAACAGTGTGAGTCATTCATCAGGACGGCTTGCATGAACAGCCACGACTGAAAAAAACACACAGATAATGACAAAATAAGATATGTATCTTGGAATTCTATATCCCGTGAGGAATATTTAACTATAGCGTATCTTGTGTTAAGAAGAAGATGGGGGAGAAATGGAAACGTAATTGAAAATGTATTTTCGATTGGAAAGATATAGGAATGATCTCCGTTGACCTTTACAGACATGGAATAAACATTTCAGAGTCAAAGAGCCAGTAATTTTTCTATCAGTATTACAAGATTTTCTGAAACACGAAGGGTCAAAATTCTGAAATGCAGAGACACAAAGAGGCCACGATATCCGTCAGCACGTATCTGTTCGAGAGAAGAGTTGATAATACAATGATTGCTTTAACTTTAGGAACTTTTAAGGCTTATATTTACATTATTTATAAACTATACACCTACTGAAGCCGATTCAAGTCTAGCAATTTCACTAGCCTCACCTCGTTCACCAAAATATATAACAGAAAAGCGCTTACGGAATATCAACATACCAAGCTGCCTGAACAAAAGACCCATTCACCTGCACACATATACTTAAATAATGTCTCCAATACAAGCTAGTGGGATCGAGGAGTTGAGTGAGAATGTGGAGGAATACTAACAACAACAAAAAACAGGGAGCAGGAATTAAAGATAGGCCTCTAAGGAAATGAGAAAGATCTGCTACTTCGTGCGGATGACTGAAGGTGTCAGGCTAACCGACATGTTAACTAGAAGGGCACCCAAAAGACAGAAGACCTCTGTCAAGATCGAACAGACCCACGGCCCGCCCTTTGACCCAGATCCCAGACTTGTTTGCCAATACGATTTCGCTGTATTTTGCACATGTTTGGCGAAAACACGACCCATACGCGGGAACTACGAAAAAAAAAAAGCGTCAGAAAAAAGCAATCTAGAGGTGAACTTCTTGAGCAGTAATTGCACTTGCAGAGATAACCATGGAGAGAACTTTGACCAAAGAGAGATAAATCTCGCTAACATCTGCGTTCGAAATTGCGTTAGGATCTATCTGCTTCTTCCACAGCATGCTCTGAGCATCGTGTGCGTGTGTGTAAAAGTGGGGGGGGGGGGGGGGGGGGGGGGGGAGGCGCCAAGAGAGCACGAATTCGTGCCAAACTATGCTGATGAATCAGCTTTGACAGTAGTTTGTGTTAGAAATACTAATTTTACTATAGTTGATGCAAGACTGCACGCTGTAGGTTATTATACGGAGAGACATATCTATGTTGTGGGATGGCAGTGAAAATCGAACGAATTTCCTCTTACCCATCCACCACAACCACCTCGTGAACATTTTAAAAGCCGATGTATTCAAGCCTCCTCCCCCTCGACACCCCCCCCCCCCCCCCCCCCCCCCCCACCTCCCTGTCCTTTATTCTAACAGAAATATGGAATTTTGTTCACGCTTTGTAGAAAACACGCTCATTTTTTTGTTTAAAAAAAATTACGCCTATAACAGCTGAAGTGTAAACAGGTGTAAATTCCGTGCTACAAATCCGTGCCAGAATGTATCGACTTCGTCATTTACCGCGCTTCGTGACTCCAGCAAGTTTCATCACCATCGGTTGAATGGTTCTTGTGAAATCTGTACATGAACAGATCGTTGATCCACAGTTGAACCCAATCTGCTTCACAGAATCGAATTAAACATTGACCACGTCGTCCTCGTGCCACACCCCATCTTGCTACCAAGTCTCTTTGAAATCAAAAGATAGCTTTTGCAGAATCTTACTTAACGAATCCTTGATCCGGATCCGCATCTCAGATTCGCACCAAGATTTAATGGATTTATCCTTGGTCCATAGTTTCTCTTTGCCCCATTACTCTGTCTTATTCTTTCTGGTCATCAAGAACCCCATCCAGGATTCTGATGATGTTGCTGACTGACAAAGAAACAGACAAATACACACAGGTGAAAACATAACCTTGGTGGAGGCAGTTTTTTTTTTTTTACCGGAGGCTAGCGTGTGGTAAACATGGCAATACCTGGGTCCCGTGCGATTCTGTGTATTGGCACAACAGACTCTGTGATGGAGGGTCATGTAAAAACGATACAGGACTCTTGTCTCATGATAATCATCAGTTAACAAGCTTTCCGCTGCGCTCGAAACTGAATAGTTACCACCATTCTTCCTCTGCTGCTGTGACTACTTCTGTTGTGTCTTTCATGGCATTGTCTATCAACATCGATGAGACTGTCGTTCACCGAGTTTCCTTGCTCACAGGCCATTATCATGCCACTGATGCCGCTGTTACCTTAAATGCTGCTTTTCTACCTCTCACTACACCGATTGTAGCGACGGAGTTCCTTTGTCGTTCTGTGAGAAGTTCTCCAGCTTGGTAATTAGCATTTTACGGTCGCTGCCTTCTATATTCCTGGTTTAACGATAGATCAGTTTGGGTTCCACTCGGACTATCCTGGCAGACACAGTGGCAAACGTTTCTTTTTGAAGGGGGTGGGATGGGGGGTGGGGTATGTTGGATATTAGTCAGCGTCTGTTGTCAGCAACATCCAGCAGGGCCTTTACCCAGACAATTGGGTTTCGGAAGACGACGGCCTGGGACAGACAGCAGTGCCAGAATGACACGAGGGGTGCAGGCTTCCTACTCCATGGTAGGGAAGCGGGTTAACAAGTGACTGTCCTTGCTCCTGATCTCAATAATACGTGTGGCTCATGCTCATGCTTAAGAAAAGGGATGACTGTGCGTTGTGCGACCCGATTTCACACACACACACACACACACACACACACACACACACACACACACACACACACACACACACACACACACCATGGATCACGAACTCAGGACTCACTCCGTATATATTTGAAACAAAAGATGTCATATCAGCTGTCCTCTTGCTGCTTCACCAACCCTCCCTTACTGTTACTATGCCAACCCGTCATATACCAAACTACCAAACGCCTCCAAAGTGAATTCGGTTCGCACAACGCACCCACGCACGCAGATATATTCGTGTGTGTGTGTGTGTGTGTGTGTGTGAGCGTGTGTGCATGCACAAGCCGTGCGTTCGTGCATCCCTGAGCTTGTGGGTGGGTGATGGAGGATGGGCGTGTATGCTAGTGTGTGTTTGTGTTTTGTTTTTTCCTGGTACTTTTTCCTTTTTTCTTTTTTTTCTCTTCTTTTTCCTCTTGATCTCTCTTCTCTTTCTTCTACTTCTTCTTCCTCCTCTGCTTCTCCTCCTCCTCTTGGTCCAGTCCTCTCGTGATATTCCTCTTCCCACTTTGATCTGACATAAATGAATATTGATTTTGTTCCCGAAGACAGGAACGGAAACATACGTAGCGCTTTCTGTAAATGTATGCATGTTATGACCCTGAAAGGGTCATCACCACGAAATATTGGCATATTGACTTCGCCATTCTTAAACAATCTAACCGCCACAGACAACTTCGTTCTCGTTTTGCCGCCACAATAGCCTCGATCTCGTTCCTCATTGGCATTCATACATTCCACGAGCATACAACCCTAGTGCGTGGGGAACTCCGGGACGATTCATCATCAGCGAACTGAGGGATATTTCCATCAGTCGTCACTGGAGACTCTTGTCTCTAACACTCCATTTCTCCACCACAGACATGAAAGGTGCTTAAGGAGCTGCCC
>JADBJO010002253.1:137373-142373 GCA_016801955.1 Conus betulinus
GCAGCATTCGTTTGCAGTCATGGGAGTGGAATTATTTTCATCATGGGAGCAAGAGTTACCCTACTAGGTCTTTATTTATTGTGCACTATTCCCCGCCTCATTTATAATTTCATTTCGTACTAATCAAATCGAGCTTACCTGTATTCGTTGCTGTTCGTCCTTGTTTTTTAGTGTGACTGTGTTCAAGATCGAAAAGGTTGCGCTAGTTTTGAACAAATGGTAATACGTGTTTTGTTCATTTCTCCAGTTGTTCTTGCTGAGCACATGTATCAGGCACAGGGCATGTGAGAAAGCTTGAAATTTCCTTTTATTGTAGGGGAGCGGGACGGGAAGAATGTCCTTTCTGTTCACCCCCACACTTTGGCTGGTCCCGTCGCAGCCTCAGCATGAGCAGTCCACACGAGCAATCAGTATCAAGTTCTCAGGAGAGACCCCACCAGAGGAGACACTGCGCTACAGATGAATTACTTTGGTGGTGTGTCCAGGGGTGTCTGTTGTTGACCCACCATATGCAGGACACCACCAGCTAGGCCACGTGCTCACGACGACGAAATTGCCTCGTCAAGCATCCGAGGGCGTCAGCGACAGTCCACCGACAGTCCCCATGAAGCTGCCGATGCCCATAACCCCGACACGAACTCACCAAAGGCACAGAAGTGGAGAGAAAAATGAAACCCGGATAACAGCGCGAGCAGGGCATGAATACCCACAGAATCTGAGACATTTTCATGCTGATCTAGGAGGATGAGAACGATGAAGATGATGCAGCATCGTTCCACTTAGGTCAGAGTCTACATGACATGGCTGTACTCTACAATACCGTTCATAATACATTTCGGTGCCAACCAGCCCGTGACATACGGACACTTGCAGTGTCGGTCATGAAACTAGAGTACTACAGGCAGAGGGGCACCCATAGAATGGATGGAATTCAGTCGTGTGGTTCCAGTCTTCCTATTTGAACCCCAAGCAGACTTATCTCTGGGTACCAGCCGGTCGGGGCTGAAGAATACCACAAATTAAATGCTCTGAATTAAACCTATCCCACGACCTCCCAACCCGGAATCTGCGACGCTAACCACTGAGCCACGGCGGCCGGCGATTTTATCGTAGTCTAAGTGAAAACTCTCTCTCTCTCTCTCTCTCTCTCTCTCTCTCTCTCTCTCTCTCTCTCTCTCTCTCTCTCTCTCTCTCTCTCTCCCCCCCCCCCCCCCACCCCCCACCCCCAATTGGCTTTCGTTTGTCACCTCCTTCCATGGCACAGTGCCCACAACAAAATCGTTAACCGGAGTCTCAGAAGGTGCAGAACATATCCCAGTTTCTGGCCATCCAAGTGAAGTGCTAATAACATCAGACAGCTAACTAGATTGGCCAGACTTTGGCTTGTGTCACGACGTTGGGAAGGAACCAGTGTCGCTGGCTAAACTTCCACCCCAAAATGGTTTTCCATTCTGGTCACGTGACAGTCCACGTGGTACAAGAGATCTCGCGAGGTTTCACGTGACGCACAATGGATTCTGAGAGCCGGGACAGGAAAAGGGGGCGCGAAGAACACGTGGGTGAGCAATGACAACAGAGGAAGAGCGGGTGTGGAGAAGGCGGATGACATGTCAGCCATGTTCAGTTGCGCTGAGACGTTAAGGACTGTCTGCGGTCACCCTACAGTTGTAATGGATGTCAGGTTTAAAAGGCTCAAACAGCCGTCAATTGCACGTAATGAATATACAATTCGGATGGAATTGCTGCTTTCATATAACACGGTGCATTCATATACGACTGGTGGCGGAGACTTGGCTATTCCTACTGTTTGTGATGCAAATGAAAATATCTGTGCCACCACTTTTTGTTTTCGCTTTTGTCGCATTTCATCCCTGTTCAGTGACAAAAACACATCAGAAAAAAAATCAGGAACATTCCTTCGTAATACGCATGAGATTAGATGGACACTTCCAGCTGCCAAACATGAGTTTTCATTACGGTTTTATTTGAAGTAAGCGCTAGTGATGATCATAGGCAATGAACAAAATTGCATATGGTACAATAAGAACGAAAACAGTACAAATGAGGAGAATTAAAATTAGCCTATTTAATGGTGAGTGAAGGTTGAGTCAGTTTACCTTTCTGTTTGTGATCACTGTATGCACCCAGAATCCGCCAAAGACAAGGACAAACAAGTTACAAGACAAAACACGAACGTTGTTTATTTCGCCTGAGGAAGATCTAAGAGGTGAAACGCGTCGTGTTTTGTCTTGTAACTTGTTTTGTGCTTGCTTTTAGTGAACTCACGAGGAATGACTCTTCAGACTTGTTTCAATTTCGGCTTGCAGTCACCTTACTTTGAAACTAAAAGTGTAATTTAAAACAGAATTACAGGGATTAGATTTTTCATTAACGTTTTGATAATTTTTCAACAGAAATACAGGGGTTAGATCTTTCATTATTGTGTGTATAGTTAAAACGGAAATGCAGGGATTAGATCTTTCATTATCGTGTGTATATCTAAAACAGAAACACAGGGATTAAATTCATTATCGTGTGTATATTTAAACAAACAGAAATACAGGGATTGGATCTTTCATTATCGTTGTGTATATTTAAAACAGAATTACAGGGATTAGATCTTTCATTATCGTGTGTTTATTTAAAACAGAAATACAGGGATTAGATCTTTCATTATCGTGTGTATATTTAAAACAGAACTACAGGGATTAGATCTTTCATTATCGTATGTATATTTCAAACAGAACAACAGGGATTAGATCTTTCATTATTGTGTGTGTATTTCAAACAGAACCACAGGGATTAGATCTTTCATTATTGTGTGTATATTTAAAAGAGAAATGCAGGGATTAGATCTTTCATTATCGTGTTGACCAGACACGATTCCCCAGTGCTGCTGACGCGTTTCATATATAGAAAGGGGGGGGGGGGAGTGGGAGTGGTGGTAGTGAAGGTGTGACAGTAAAATTGAAAAGGCACTGAGGCTTTTTTTTTTAGCTACCCTTTCATTGACACAACACAAAAAATGTGTGGCCCGGACATACAAATAGAGAGAGGATTTCCACCAGTCCGCCAGAAGATTGGTCACAGACAGTCGGACGGGAGAGGGTACTTCGATCCTTGCCCAGCCTCGCATCCCAGAACTGACATCGACTGCTCTGTTGCCCAGAACTTGACTCTGGTAGTCCTCAGTTCTCGGACCACTGCTGACTAACTGACGATGCCGTCGTCGGTCCGAAGGCCTCCATCCTCACCGCACTTCATGTCAGCGTCCGGCGCCAGGACCAATGCGTGCTGTCCAAACATGGGTGAACACCCCGGTCATCCGCCATTCCATCATAATAGTGGTCTGAAGTCCGATCAACGAAGACCTACCCGACAGCGATCCAGTCAGAGGAGGTGGACTGGTACGGGGAAGATGAACTCCTTCCGGATATTCGGCTTCAGTTCCGCCGACAGTGTTGGCAATGTTTTCCTCATAGCATCTCCTCCCCCCACTCCCTGCCTCTCCCTCCCATTTTCCACCCCCTCGGGGTGGGGATGGCAGAACAGAACTATCGACTGTTCTTACCAAAAGATCAGAGGATGTTGCTATGTTTTTGTGTATGGGTGGAAAATGGCGACTGGTCATAATGAGAAAAGATTCCCGTTTCAGAAGTCGATTTCAAACGGAAAGAAGCTGAATGTGTGGGGAAAATGATGGTTGAAGATAATGAGCAAAGGTTTCTCTTTTGAAGTAGTAGATTTTAAAAGCAAAAGAAAAGCTGAATCAGGAATCTTACAGTTTAAACTTAGCCGAAATAGAAATCTTGTTGTTTGACCTTAATCTTTGTCTCTCACTGCTTTCTTATGTCTGAGTGTTACCGTGATAGCCGGGGTGGGTGATTCACGGAATTCCATAAACTTTCTTGCGGTTGGTAAGAACAGCCGTCAGCATTCATCTGTTTATAGCCCAGCTTGGTGCATGGGATGAATTCACACATGAAATAAGTGTAGGAAAACGTTATAAGCAGGCAATATGACGGGGGTTTGAGCTCGTACCGCCTGGGGTTTCAGTCTCATATGGCGGACACATTAACTTGGAGAAGGTGGCCACCCAGTGTGTGTGTGTATTTGTGTGCGCGCGCGTGCATGCGTGCTCAATTGCGTGTGTGTGTGTGTGTGTGTGTGTGTGTGTGTGTGTGTGTGTGTGTGTGTGTGTGTGTGTGTTCTGAATGATCACAACGTGGTGCCAATCCGCTGAGACAGCAGTGGAGAGAACAGATGAAAATTCAACACACTCAGACAATACTAATAATCATCACAACTCGCACATATTTACCTATTGTCTAACTCGGCACGTATTAAACAAACAATTACAGTTACATACGTACATACATACCTTTATGGTTAAACTTGATCCAATCCGTAAGTAACAGGTTTATACATAACTCCGACTGTTACGGAGTCTACTCACTAATGATGATCACGATGACCATAGTAGTGTTAGTAGCGGTAGTAGCAGTTGTAGTAGTACTTGTTGTTGTAGTGGTAGTAGTAGTAGTAACATCATCGTCATCATTGTTATTATTATTGTTGCTGTTATTATTATTATCATTATTATTATTATCATCATCATCATCACAATCATCATTATTACTATTATTGCTGTTGTTGTTATCATCGTTATTATCATTTTTATCATCATCATCATCATAACCATCATCATCGTTATTGTCATTATCATTATTGTTGTTGTCATCATTATTTTCATAATCATCGCGGTCTCTTTATGGCTGGTCTTAACGTTTCACTTGTTTTCAATTATACCATGTATGAACCCGGAATATGGAAGTTTACATTTTCTTTATTTTCTTTCATCGTTCTACGTGACCGTGGAGTCAGACAGACAGGAGTATGAATATCGTGCAAAGAATACTCACGCGGTCTGTTCTTCCTTTTCTGTCGACAGTTCCTGCCAAAATCATCAAGCACCTCTCAACAGATAATCTCGTGGTTCG
>JADBJO010002253.1:177373-192373 GCA_016801955.1 Conus betulinus
AATCGGGCGGTGAGCACCACCCCAGACCCGACGACTCCTACCGGCCGGTCACGTGGGAACCTCGCCAGTCTGGCCGTGTGGGTTGACTTCCGTTTCCGTTTACCGTTTCCGTTTTCCGTTTTGTTACAGCCCTGCCGGAGTGTGTGAGAATGACGAGGGTTCCTTCAACCAATCAGAGGACAGTACTGTTGTAGTACATGCGGGATTTAAAAAAAAAATGAAGTGCTGAACATGATTCAATAAGATTTCCTCCTTTACCTTTGAAGGCTATACTGGGATTCCTCAGACTTTATTCAAGATCGAAAAGGCTGTGCCAGTCTTGAATGAATGTTATTTGTTCAGTTCTCCAGTTGTTGTTGCTCTGTAGATGTGTCCGGTACAGGGTCTATAGGCAAGCTTGGTACAATCCTTTTTAGGGGATGTCTCCTTGTTTGTTCTGTGTGCTCTGTGCTGTCATATCCGCTAGGCGACTCGGTGTCGTGACCAGCATTCCTTTGGAGTTATGGGCGTCTACTTGTTTCATCCTGGGAGCAAGGGTTGCCCTACTTGTTTGTTATGTGCCCTGATTGTTACAGTGTTCGTCTTTGTTTTATGTTTGCAATGCACAAATAGAGTGGTATATGTCGAGCGACGCTATTCGTCCTGATCTGTGAGCTTTCTTCCCCGTTGAGAGAAGACAGCCCTGTGTGTTGCCTGTTGGTAGACTACATAAGGCTTTTACTTGTCTGTCAGTGCGCGCAAAATAATGTCCTGTAAACTCAATAGAAACAAACAAACAACAAATCCATGTCCTGCGCGCGCGCGCGCGTGGTGTGTGTGGGTGGGGGTGGGTGGTGAGGGAAGGACCGAGAGAGTGAGAGAGAGAGAGAGAGAGAGAGAGAGGGGGGCAGAGACAGAAAGATTTTGTCAGTTTACACAAAGAGATGTAAAACTTGTGAAAGTGTGCGTGTTTGAGTGTGTGCGTATAATCATGTGGACGCTCCAGCGACCCGGCATCCGCATATAACTTAGAGGCCAGCAGGCAGGCATAATGACGTATCATTCCGTTTGGCTTGCTTCCAGGCCCCACGGCGGAGAAGCCCAGCGCGGCCCAGAACACCAACGGCAGTGGAAGCGGAGCGAAACGACACATACCCTCCGTTCTTCTTCTCACGCTTCTCCTGGCGGCCACACGAGTGTTAGCGGCATCTTGATAGCTCGGCCCTATCCGCCCACCACAAGCATAGCCATCATCATCATCATCATCATCATCATCATCATCATCATCATCATTGTCGTCGTCTTCGTCGTCAACCTCATCATCATAACCCTGATATCTACATCACCGCGACAGCTCGTCTGTAATATACCTGTACAGGTGGTGACTGGTTTCCTCTTTGTTTCCTTTTTATTTATTTTTTTTTTTTTTAATCATCGCTGAGAAATTTTCTCTGCATCATGTGTTTAGAGTTGATGTTGAGACAAGCGTGTCGTGAATCACTGGCGCAATGTGAGGGTCGGTCCATGGCGCGTTTTTTTTTTTTTTTTCCTTAGCCCTTATTGGGGCTGCGGGGGTCGGGAGGGAGGGTAGGTATGTTGTTGTTGTTGTTGTTCTTTTTGTTGTTGTCCAGTTTTGGAAATTGGACCTCGGTCTACATGCGTATGACATATTGTATCACATTCGTGAAGAAAATTGGGGGAGGGCGAAATTTGTAATAATATGTCATAATGCGTGTGTGTGTGTGTTTCTTAATGACAGACTTCAGTCTTTATTTACTTGGTTATTTATTTCATTTATTCTTTTTTTTCACACGCGCATCTATGTCAATGGTTTCATGTCGATTGTTGTGTTGTTTTTCTTTTTTTATGTGCACGGTCGATACTGGACGATATTTGTTTGATTTGAATTGAACACCATACGCATTGCAACGATGCTTGCAAAAAGAAAAATATACATAACATTGACGTTCTTTGTAAGATTTTTGCCGTAATGAAGGTAATTTTGCCCTTCAGGATCACGATACAGGCAACGCAAAAGACAGTAGTATTTTTTCTTATCACTGCAATAAGCTACATATATATTGCCATCTTGTGAAGCTTGTGTTTGGACATGTGATTCATTAAACGATGTTTATCATGTAACGATATCATGCAATACCCCCCCCCCCCCCCTCCTGCTGTAGCAGTTAATACAGAATTGTTCAAGTTTTTTCCCCCTGTCTTTGTTTTCCTCGCTTTTTAAGTCTTATGTGTCAGCACTGTTGATTACAATGGATGTGTGAGTATCGTTATTGTAGACTGTATTTTTAAAATCCATTTCTTCTCTAAATTCATAGCACAGCAGAGAAAATAAAGGGACGAATCAGTGTTCAAAACCCAGAGTGATTTGGGGTTGCTTCTGCCTAGTCTGCGATGTTGTTACTCTGTCTGTATTGCAGACAAATCTCAGCCTTCTAACAGAGAGGGGGGGGGGGGGGGGGGGCGTGAGCAAATGAATGCACCAGATTTAGAGTTTAGGAGGGGAGAAAAAGAGAAGGGAAGGGGGATTGCTCATTTTGCATTGGTGTCATTTTGTTCCTGTCGCCGGTCATTCCGTATGTCCCAAGACGGGGATGAAAGCTTGTAAGTTCTGTTCACACTTCAAAGCACTAAAGGGTACATTCTGTTCACATTACGTTCTTGTTGGTCTGGTATGCATTGCTGTTGACCCTTTGTGTCACGATAGATTGTGAACAGATAACTTTACGTTTAACATGCAGAGTGATTCGAGAAAATCCGTGTCCATTCTGTCGTTAACCGTCTGTGTTCTAACAGCGGGTCGGTAGAGTACAATTAATATTCAACGTGTGAATATCGAGGGATGTTTCTGTATTGAGGTTATTCTGTTTCCATCCCTCGTGTGACCTAAATCAAATTATCATTCAAAATTTACACCAGTGGCAAATTGTGCAGTGGTCTGTGTCGCCGATCTGCGGGCTGGGAGGTGGAGGTTCGATTCAGCATCACAGGCACATCATGTGCCGAATGTGTCGGCCCGGGCCGGCACCTACCCACAGCTGAGAGTGCTTGGGGTACAAACGCAAGAGTGGAACCTGCCAGTTTCATCCACTTTACGGAATACCCTCACCATCGCTGCAGATGTTGGAAATGTGAGGTGACCTCAGGTGGATATTGAAACACAAAACGGCAGAAAAATGACCGCACTTCCAGGGGGAAGAACAAACAAATTACATAAAGCTGCGGGTATCTATTTCTCGAACGCTGTGTTGACGCCGAGATACGTTATGAAAGGAAATGTAGATTACAACCCTGTCCTGTAGACGCTGACCAGAATGGAACCACCCTGACATTATCATAGGTACCCTCATTCCAATTGATGTGCGTTTTTAATCAGAAGTCTGGAATTCTGTGGCCCTTCATAACCGGCTTCTGTGTCGACCTCCCTTTTGTTTCCTCTCCACGTCCGCGAGTTCGTGTGGGAGTCGACATACCCAGCGAGTTCCTGGAGACTGTCGGTAGACCGACACAGGGGCGCCCTCCGGACAGGGGCACTCACGCACGCATGCTCCACGACTTAGCAGTTACTGCCCTTGGTTAGGGGGGGTTTAGTGTGTGATGCTGGCGTTCGTGGCACCAGAACAGGCACCACTGGGCACCACCGAAGTGTGTCTGTTGCGGTGCAGTGCCTCCTGTGGTGGGTTACATCAAATTCCTGGCCCCCTGTTGACTGCTGGTACCAGGCCTGGGTGTAGCTGTGTTCGCGGAGCCGGAATGAGCGGCGTGGGAGCAGCGTCCCACGGGTCACGTGGAAGATGAGAAGGCGAACAGGAAAACTCAGAGAGTTCTGAGAATGTGGAGTTCATTCTGCATGCTGGGCGTTGTTTTTAAGCTGTTTGTTTATTGGTAAACCCCTGCTCTAATGATTGAATGGCGAAAGAAGTAAGTTAAAGTTTATGGCGCGTATTGCATTCGATGTGCTTCTGCCCATTGCGTGGTGGCGGAGTACCTCTCCATCGTTTCTGCTCACTTTGCGTTGTTGATATCCCGTTCCTGTTGCTGCTAATTCTCCATCGGTAATGCATGATTGAAAGAGTCAGCTGGATGTTCAGAGTTCACATGACTTTGGGGTTGTTTCTGCGCGTTTTGATGTATTAGTATTCTGTGGACATCACTGGTGATTAAACCGTCGTAGAGGGGTTAAGGGTCACTTTTAAATGAAAGTCGTAGATGGGGTGGGGATCCTGCCGTCTCGAAATAGCTGATATTCGGTTTATATCATTTGTGATTGACTGTGTCCTAATTAATGGCCAATAGAATCAAAATAATGTTCGGCTTCGCATTAATTTTGTTTTTACCCATTCTGCTTCGTTTTTGATCTGTTAATGGCAGTCCTGTATATGTTGATCTACGGGTGACAGGGTCAAATTCATACCCAACATTCCGAGAGTGCTTGAAAATTGTTTCTGCCTAGCGCGCATCGTTGATATCATGTTTATCTCCATGCTGCCCTCTGAGTTCCAGGGAAGGGGGAAAAGAATCAGCTTAGTGTTCAAAGTACTTAACGGTTGTTTCTTCACATTCCGCATCGCATGTATTCTGGTCGTGTGCCTGGTGATCCTCTGTATTGTTAACAGTGTGACAAAAGATCGAATTTAAGTTCGAATCTCGAAGGCTCTGAGGCTGTTTCTGTCAATCTTATTTCGCGGTTTTTTTCTGCCTGTATTCTGATAATCTGTACTGATAACCGAAAAGCGCATGGAACAAACTGATGTTCAAAGTTGAAAAATTTTTAAGCAGTTTGCAACATTTCTTCGTTTTACTATGAATCCTCCATGTCCGGATACCCAGGCAAAAACGTCGATTTAATGTTGACAGGGTTTTTTTTGTTGTTGTTGGTGGTGGGTTCTTTTTTCTGCCCATTTTGAACCATATGGCTTGGAAATGCCATGTAAGCCTAAACGTCCTTCTTCTGTTGGGAAACATTCGTTTTTATCCAGCTTTGCCAGAGCCTGGTTTTTAACTCTCTGGAGCGTTGTTCTTGTGTGTTGGTGGTGTACTTTTTTTTCAGGTGGGACAGTGTATAAAGTTTGTTTCAACAGCTGACTCTGCGAGGATGTTGAGCTACTTCTCCCGGTTGTAACGTGCCGCAGTCACTCCATGCACGAAATCACTTCCCGGGCGGGCACCTGCCCAAACAGCCTCCAGGGGAGGTAAATCTAAACCGCCTTCTCCCTTGTTCCACAATCTCTCCTGCTTTCAAAATTCTCAGTGTCCCTCACAACATAACATCTGTCAAAGCGCGCCCTGCACCTGAATTTGAGAGGGGGTTAAATCTTGAAAGCTGAGAACATTAAAAAGCCTTGCTTGTAAGTGATCCTTTGGAGTGAAAGAACAGGGGCGTTTCGACTCAAAGAGTCAGACGTTTTGAGTCAAAGAGAACACGTTTTGACCCAAAGAGTTCGACGTTTTGACCCAAAGAGCCTTCTTCAGACGTTTTGACCCAAAGAGGCTTCTTCAGACGTTTTGACCCAAAGAGGCTTCTTCAGACGTTTTGACCCAAAGAGGCTTCTTCAGACGTTTTGACCCAAAGAGCCTTCTTCAGACGTTTTGACCCAAAGAGCCTTCTTCAGACGTTTTGACCCAAAGAGGCTTCTTCAACGTTTTGACCCAAAGAGGCTTCTTCAGACGTTTTGACCCCAAGAGGCTTCTTCAAAGAAGAAGGCTCTTTGAGGTTAAACGTCGTGTTCTTTTACAAACAAGATACCTTTTAATGTTCCTAACTTTCAAGGGTTGTTGAGTTTTTGACCCCTCCCCTGTTCCAAAAATGTACCCCAGTGAGTGACTTTGGGGTGGTTTAGGAACTTCCTTTGCAGTGAATATAGGCACGTGTCCAGATTTACCTGCCCTTTGTAACAGGGTGGTGGACATGGGCACATGACTATATCACCCCAAAGGGTGTTTCTGGATCATGATCTCAATCATTTACCCGAAATGGCCATCGAACAGGGGGGGGTGTGTGTGTGGGGGGGGGGGGGAGTTATGGCTGGAGTCCAGAGTTACCCACCACCGCTACCACCATTTGAAACCCAGGTGCAGTGTGCATTCATGGATGTTTCGGCTTCTGGGACACTTTGAGAATTCTGAATGACAGGAAGGATCTGGCAAGAAAGCGAGAGGTCGGTCTGGGTTTACTGTCCGGAAGTGACTTTGGGCACGTAGGACTTGTCATCCCTCCGGGGTTTAATTAGGGCGTGGAATGATTCTGGAACGCTGGAGCTGGGGATATTGGGTTTAACACCACCCTGTTTTGTTGTTTTTGTTGTTTACCCACCAAAGAATTGTTTGTTTTGGGGGCGGGGGAGAGAGGTTTTTTTTTCCTATGAAGGGATTTTGCCAGGAGAGACTCCTTTGTGTCTGTGGACTCCCTTGCAAGCCTGTTTGAAAACAGGGAGATGCCAGAAGGGGGGCGGGGATGGGTGGGGGACGATAATCTCTTTTACCGTCCATAAGTGCATGCTGCACACGTGACCTCGAATTATCGCTTCATCCGAGAAAAACCAGCGCTTAGACAACCAGGCGAGGCCTGCTGGGGAGAGGTGGGGGAAAAAGAAAAGGAAAAGCTTCAGCCACTTGAGATTTGAACCGTGGACTCGGGAATTTCTTTATTTTTTTTCCCCTCTGCGTAAGTGAATGCATATTCTGTCCGTGAAAAGTAGCATTCTAGCAACTACCTTGTTAGGTCTGTCGAGAGAGAAGCGGAAATGAAGAAAAAAAAGAGCTTACCCCGTTCAACAATCGAGCCAGGATTTTTTCCGTTTCCTAGCCGAGTGCTTTGCCCAGCAGGCCACCAGGCCCATCAGTTAGAAGTCTGTGAATGAAAGAGGTGAGAATTACACTAGGGGGAGGGGAAAGAAGCGTCAGTGGAAAAGTCCATCATTCAGAATCAAAACAGGAATAATAATAATGACAATGAGGACAATTTCTGTAGCGCCCATCCTAGCAACGTAGGCTACAGGGCGCTTTACATGTTTTAACATCTTCAAAAAATATATATAAGCAGAACGCACACACACACACACACACACACAATTCTACGTTTACACGAGTCACACACAATTCTGAACATTTACGAGTCATACAATCAACATACACACACGCACACACACACACAGCGCGCGCGCGCGCGCGCACACTCGCGCGCGCACACACACACACACACACACACACACACACAGAGGAAAATAATGTTGCATACATAAACACCCTACATGACGGTGAACAGCTCATTTGTACACGAGCAAAATTTGTGACATGTAGTAATTTAGTAATAATTCAGGTGGTATCCTGCAACTGGCCTTTGAACAGACACGTTTTTAAGTGCAGACTTTAAGGTCGGGCAGGAGGGGGAATTAAACGTTCTGTGTTCGTCCCATTGCGCCGTAGACCGCTGTGCAGTATGAATAAAATGTCACAGCGGAGTCTGACCCCCTCGCTGCCCCACGTATGTAAAATGTTGTAGTGCCAGGAAACGTCTCTTGGGGGCTGAAGGGTTAAAGTAATGTTCATGCTGACTCATCATTGACAGACAGTCGTGTTTGTCACTTTTTTTTTTTTTTTTTTACTGCCTTTGACTACTTTGGGTTTTTAAGTCACGAAAGAGAATGACGAATAATCAAAGAGGCTTACCAATAATGTCCTACAGAGTCTGTTTCGCTGAAAAGATTCTGGTGCTTGCGGTTTTTGTCCGCACTGGTGCTGTTGCGGAATGAGTTCTTGCTTATTGTGTGTATGGCGAGAGTTAGTTTGTTTGTTTGTTTGTTTACTTTCAAGCTTTCTCACGTGAAACTATTTCAGTGGCCCGCAACTGATTTCATTAGTTTTGTTGAGTTTGTTTCCCGAGTGGTGCGCATTATCATTTCCCTTCAAGAATCGAGATCATCTTCCTGTAATTAAAAAAAAAAATACAATCAATCAATGTTTACCACACACACAAAAATAAATAAACAAATAAATGAAGATCACGATAAACTATAGCAAATACAAATCTTAAATAAATGTCGCGAACCGCCCAGAGAAACGTGGACAAACGAGTCACAAGACAAACCACAACGCGTTTCAACCTCTTAGGTCTTCTTCAGGTGCAACAAACATGAAACAAATAACGAAAATGCACTTAGCTTTGATCGCTTCTGTGTTCAGCGCAAGAAAGAAGGCGTTGAACGAAAACGAGGCTGTTGGAAGGGAAATAATGCGAGTCAAAGTCGTAATGATGATAATATTACTGATAGGAATACTAATAATGGTCAAAATATTATATATAAAAAAAAGAGACAAGATTACTACCAGTCTTGGTGTCAATAAGTAGGTATGGGAGAAAGGAGAGTGGGTTAGAGGATTCTTAAACAGCAGGATTGCCGTGGCAACAATCCCGGAGGCTAAGGCGATGGTGAAGTGTGTGTGTGCGTGTGTGTGTGTGTGGTGTGTTGTGTGTGTGTGTGTGTGTGTGTGTGGATGTGTGTGTGTGTGTGGTTATCAACATTTCCACAACATATGCATAGGAAAGAGGGAAGATGGAACAGGAGTACATGTTGAAGAAATAGTGAATGAAAATAAAAAATAAAGAAAACCAAATGAAGTGAGGGAAATGGAGTGGACAAGTATCTGAATAAACAATAGACTGATGTGAGAAATAGAGAGGGTGTGGTGAGAAGGGAAAGGAAGATAGCTATAAGTTATGTATAAGGTAAATAGTGGGATATATGGTAGTATGTGTTGTAGTGGGAAGATATTGTGGGCTGAGACTGAAGTGATGGGTTGGTACATGTAACTTTAAGGTGTTGATGGTAAGAGGGTGGAGGGAAGAAGGGGATGGGTTTATATACTGACTGGGGGGGGGGGGGGGGGGCAACATATTCACACCTATACACTCTCTCTCTCTCTCTCTCCTCTCTCTCCCTCCCCCCCCCTCCCCCCTCTCTCTCTAAAAATTAAGTTATTGTTTCTAAGTATTATCATTATTTTAATTCTACAATTATGGCCGGCAATGGGATTAGTGATAATAGGACATAATGCTTAGAAGCATAAAGGTGAAAATGACTGACGGTAATAACAATGACATCAGTGTTGTTGTAAATTAAATGTAGTGATGTAATGATGTTGATGAAGAGAACAGTAAAGGTAATGATGATATGATGATAGTGATAAAGTAATAAAGGTTTTAAGTAATATACCCTCTTACCATCAACACCTTAAAGCGGTGGTAAGTGCAGTAACACTTAGCGGAAATAAAGGCGCCAGGAAAGGAGAGGGAACGACCAGCGATAAAGGAGCTAGCATTCTATTTATTATGTGTGTGTGTGTATGTGTGTGTGTGTGTGTGTGTGTGTGTGTGTGTGTGTGTGTGTGTGTGTGTGTGTGTGTGTGTGTGTGTGTGTGTGTGTGTTCCATTAGTAATGTCAGCCTTGTTCATTGGTTACCCCCGCCTCCACCCCCAGCAACCGCCATACCTACCAACACCCCTACACACATCATTACTAGGGTAGAGGGAGGGGGAGTGGGGAGTAAGTCGATTGACGTAGCAAATGGTGAGACTCGGAGAGAGTAGTAGGAAAAGGGAAAAGATGATAGCTGCAACCTATGTCTGAGGTAAACAGTGGGAGGTAGGGTAGTATGGGTGTGTGTAGGTGCAACTATAGCAAATACAGTTTCCTCAGTAACTACATCACTGGACCTAAAGAGCAGTCGAATTTGTGCCAATGTATTCTCCGTCGACAGCGATGTATGCAAGCAGAAACATAGACAATGAAGGTAAGCAAGGGCGGTCATCATCATGGTGTCTCGTCTTCCCATCATCATGATTCATCAGTGCCGTGGTTCAGTATTCTACAGGTTTGTGCACGGAAAGCATTCTTTGCCCACTTCATCATGTTTCCTTTCCAACCTGTGTATACAATTGTCAGATCTGGCGTCTTGATCTTTTCATTCATGTTTCATTGCTTTATCACAGTCACATGCAACGTAAGGAATATCTATCTGCTTTGTAAACAAGGAAATATTTCTCTTGCCTACCTTGCAAAGAAGGATGCGTTTCTTCTTACCTACACACATAGATTTTTTTTCCCCAGATGCATTTTGTGGCACGTCTACAGTAATGTATTTTATTTAACACCAAATACAAGGTCACATGAGTATGCATGCATCTGCACACGAACTCACGCGCACACACACACACACACACACACATATATATATATATATATATATATATATATATATATATATATATATATATGTATATCTGTCTACACACGCGCGCATGCACACACACACACACACACGCACGCACGCACGCACGCACGCACGCACACACACACACACACACACACACACACACTGTGTGTGTGCGCGCGCGCGCGTACGTGCGTGTGTGTAAATATGCCCGTAAATTTGCATGAAGACAGTCATATGATACACGCAACTATATACTCACAAAGAAAAATTGGAATGATGCGTAAATATCTCTTCAATGTCGACCCCTGCCTGACATTGTATATCTCACAAGAATGTACTCGAACCATACATTTTGATCGGTGACAGTGTAGTGATCATAGCAAACAACTATGTACTCAACAAAAAACAAACTTTGGAACAATATGTAGGTAACTCTTCAAGTCGACCTACTGCCAGACATTGTATATCTCACAAGATTGTGCTCGAACCATACATTTTGATTCAGTGGCAGGGCAGTGTTCATAGGTCTTCTGTTGGCGTCCCCCGTCTGTTTTTCTTTTCACATTGTTATCGCGGGTTTTGTGTTTATTCTTCACTTTTGTATATACAATTTCTTAACAGAACCGCCACTCAAATTGTGTGATTTTTTTTTTTTCATTATTTTTGTTTTGCTAGTCAGGGAAAAATTGTCTGTCTCTTTCAAAATTGTATTCATGTTGGATTTTGTTGTTGAATTTAATGTCTTCTCATATAAAAAGAAAGTTTTGCTTAGCGGAAACTGATTTTATTCTATTATTGTTGCATTGCATTGACAAGGCCTGTATTTTTACTTTGCTGTATACGTTTTATCGCCTGGAGACTAACGCTGAGTTCAATGCGTGTTCTGGTGGGGATACTACAGGCTTGTCCACAGCTCTGGAACTTCTTCAGCACACAGAAAAAGTTGACGGAAGCAGCAGTTTCTAGTGTTAAAGTCACCTCGACATATTCAAAGAAATATTCTGAACGTCCTGTGTCAATATTGAGCCACGTCATACTGATTCTCTCACAAAGATTGCGTGTTGGTGTGGTGTCTGATCACATTGCGCATATAGCTTTCTCTTCAGGACAGGTTTTTGTGTGGGCGTTACGGTTGGTTCTACTTGGGGTGGGCGTGTCCTCTGTCGTACGGCACCAGACCCTGATGGACTTGTCAAAGCTGCCAGCGACGTTGGTGTACACAGGGGTAGGTCGCCGCGAGTTCTCTGATTCTCCATGATGGACTGATATGCTGAGGTTTCGAGTGAGTTCTTTTGCATTGTTCTGATGATGGCGACAGTGGATTATAGCCATCGTTTTCCGCTAGAAAAGCTCTTTTGTAACCCGTGGTTTTCTTTTTCTTTTTTTTTTTTTTTTTTTTTTTTTTTTTTTTTGACTGGTGCTTTCGTGCATCCTGTCCAACGTCCTATCGAATACGACCAGCTGCGCTATAACCATGCAGGGTTTGTTGGGAGGGGGAAAAGTACACAACCAGCCGTTAGAAACCGCAGTCTGGAACCCGGGGTTTTCCTGCGTTCTGTCCCACAGGCTGCCATCGTTGTACATGTGTCCCCGAGTTCCAGTGGTATAAGTGTCTGTGCTGATGCTGGGACAGGTGATAGGTGTGTGGTGGTGCTTGTCGTGAGTGTAACAGGTGGGTAGACTGTTCCTGTCCTGATGGAAGAAATTTTGTTGTTTTTAGGAAAGGAAGTGAACTCCAGCGCAGCACGTTTTTGCTGAAAAAGTTTTGAAACTGAAGTGAAGAGATCATATTCGCTGAGTAGTACAATACCCAATTCATTTTTTTCTTTGATTGCTTTTTTTTTCTTACTATTGTTGTTGTGAATATTGTTGTTTTGAGAAACAGTTTTGTAAGTAGATGATCGGAGATCTAACTGGCGCGCGCAAAAAAAAAAAAAAAGACTGGGCGGAAAGACGTCATCGTAATATTGCAACTGTCAGTTATAAACTTCTTCATCCTCAGAAACAGAACAAAGCCTACAAGCAATCCACCGTGAATAGCAAAGAACGGAGGAAGAAAGAAAACCATGGAAAACAGAAATCGTGCTATGTTTGTCACTGTGTGTGTGTGTTTGTGTTTTTCAGTATGCATGTCGATCTACACAGCAGAGTTGGGCAACCCAATTAGCATTACGATGCCAGAATGAATGTTACACGTGTGTATCACACTCGCGTGCACGCACTACATACTGTTGTTATCAAATGAACAAGCAATCTTAGCACACAAAAAAAAACACACACACACACACGCGCGCGCGCGCACACACACACACATTCCATGCCTCTCCCACTGCCTTCACCAATACACCAATACCCAAAGCAAACTGAATTTGAAAAACGCATACACTGAAACTCGCACACGATAGAAACGAACAAATACATATATCATTAGATGACAACAACAATAATGATGATAATATTACATAAGAGAAAAGGACGGTGACGGGAAATCTAATGTGGGTGTGCCATTGAGTATCTACAGTTTCTTATTAAAGTTACATGTAATGCAGAACACACACTCACATTCACACAGACGCGCGCGCACACACACACACACACACACACACACACACACACACACACACATGCGGTCTTTTTTTTTAATCATTCAATTGTAGTTTTTGTTGTTGGTATGGCCAGAAATCGTTTCCTTGCTTTAACTTCAGTATTACCAGTATGGGCACCGACGGTGGCTGGGCTATAAACAGAATGACTATTGCCACCAAAAAAAAAAAGAAGAGAAATGAACCAAGAGAAGGTTTAATCTTCGACGAGGACCAAGAAAAACAATGCATACAAAACGAACACAGTGAAGGGGAAAAGAGGTCAAAAGGCGTGCCAGCAGAGACAAATGCCTTTTGTTTTGACAGAATGAGTTGCTGCACATGCACAACAAGCAGCAGAGATGAAAGATCTGAGAACCCTACACAGCATCACTAAGAAAATGTCCGACAGGAAAAGCAGCACCAACCGTCTAACACAAGTGAAAAATGTAGAAACGTGCCTGGTCAACCAACAGAACGAGTGGACAGATGGAGACAAACATTTCAATGAACAGTTCAGCAGCGTGTCAGTCACCAACCCACGACCCATTGAAAGAGAAGGAGAGTACGTGTGAACCTGGAGTCACCTGGAGTCAATCAACCATGAGGAAATCATCCAAGGAATAAAGAGTGATGGAACCAGACGCCAAGAAAAGAGTATCAGAACTATGAAGAAGGCCAAGCATAGAACCAGTCACCAAGAAGGAAATCATCCAAGCTATAAAGGAGGCCAAGAATAGAACCGGTCACCAAGAAGGAAATCACCCAAGCTGTAAAGAAGGCCAAGAGTGGAACCAATCACCAAGAAGGAAATCATCCAACCTATAAAGAAGGCCAAGAATGGAACTAGTCACCAAGAAGGAAATCATCCAACCTATAAAGAAGACCAAGAATGGAACCAGTCACCAAAAAGGAAATCATCCAACCTATAAAGAAGGCCAAGAATGGAAAAACACCAGAATCAGATAGCATTCCGCCAGAAGCACTGAAAGCAAACGAAAAGCCGTCGCAGGTTTGTTTGTAGATCTGTTCAAGAAGCGTGGGAGAAAGAGAAGGTGCCACGAGACTGGAGAAAAGGTTTTATCGTCAAGATCCCCAAGGAAGGTGACCTCAGTGACGGCAAGACCGGGAGAGAAATACAATCGCTGTCCCTACCCAACACGATTTTCACAAGAATCGTTCAGGAGAGGATCTGTACAGCGGAAGGCATCACGCTAAGGGAAATGCAAGCGGGATTCCCAGCCACAGATCATATTGACACACTGTGTATTATCATCAAGTGAACCGTGGAATCGCTGTATCCCGATATATCACCTTCACTGAATTCAAGAGAGCCTTCCACACTGTGAACAGACTTGTGGCCTGGAAAGTATTGAGACATTACTGTGTATCTGTAAAGCTGGTTGACATCATTCTATGAACTGACAACCGGCCATGTAATTCATTGCTCAAGCGTATCCCTGCCTTCACCCATTGATACAGGAGTCCGCCAAGGATGGTTGCTGACACACCCCGGAATTTCTCTCTAGTGATCGACTGGATTATGAAGGCATGAACGAAGCATGTGAAATCTCATGAGCTTTAACACAGAGGCTGGAAGACCCTGACTTTGGAGATAACGTCAGCCTGCTGTCACGCTCATTATAGCACCTGCAAGAGAAGACGAAAATCAACTGATCAACAGGTTTGGATTTTGATGCTGAGGCAACCAAGACTACAAGAACCAGTGCGGGTCAGACAGCACCAGTTCCGCCTTGGAAAACAAGTTGTACAGAGTTAGCGAGTTGACCTACCTTGGAAGCATCGTCAGCAAGACAGGAGGTATGGATAAAGATGCCAAGCCCCAGATCATGAAGGTGAAACATGTGATCGCTGCCCTCAAACCCATCGGAAAGAATGTCAACACCTACCTCTCCACCAAACTGAGATTTTTCAGTACCAGTGTTAGGCCTGTACTACTGTATGGTTCGGAGATTTTGAGACTCGCCAAAGAGCTAGAACTTAAGTGGCACATCTTCATCAACTCCTGCTTGCGACAAACACTCCGTGTCAAATGGAAGGAAGAAGAAAAATCACAGACACAGGAGAACCAGCCAGAGACCAATTGTACCAGCATTACAGCCCGAAAATGAAAGTGGACCGGATACCCCCAGCGCTGAGGTCCAAACAACATCGCACGGAAACGAAAGACGACAGCCAGTAACAACAT
>JADBJO010002253.1:197373-202373 GCA_016801955.1 Conus betulinus
CCTCAATAATCATCCAGCCCTGTCCCTCCAAATTACAGCCTCAATCATAATCCACCAGCCCTGTCCCTCCAATTACAGCCTCAATAATCCACCAGCCCTGTCCCTCCAATTACAGCCTCAATAAATAATCCTCCAAGCTCCTGTCCCTCCAATTACAGCCTCAATAATCTACCAGCCCTGTTCCTCCAATTACAGCCTCAATAATCATCCAGCCCTGTCCCTCAATTACAGCCTCAATAATCCTCCAGCCCTGTCCCTCCAATTACAGCCTCAATAATCCACCAGCCCTGTCCCTCCAATTACAGCCTCAATAATCCTCCAGCCCTGTCCCTCCAATTACAGTCTGAATGATCTAAGGGCCCTTTCCTTCCAATTACTGTATAGATAACCTACGGACCCTATCCCTCCAATTACAGTCTCAGTAATCTACAGGCCCTATCTCTCCATTACACCCTCAATGATCTTCTCGAGTCTTATCCTTTTAATCACATCCCCATTAATCCAACAGCCCTGTCTCTCTCATTACATCCCCAATAATCTCCCGGCCCTTGTCCTCATTACATACCCAATCTGCCGGCCTTATTCTGCAGATTATATCCCAATAATCTGCCTGCCGTCTACTACAACCTCAATAATCTGTCGTCCTGTCCATCATATATTACAGCGTCAACAATCTGCCGGTCATGTTCCCTATTATTACAGCCTCAATAATCTGTTGGTCCTGTTCCTATTATTACATTATTTTACAGCCTCAATAATTTTTTGGCCCTGTTCCTCATATTACAGCCTCAATAATCTGTTGGTCCTGTTCCCTCATATTACAGCCTCAATAAGCCTCAATTTTTGGCCCTGTTCCCTCATATTACAGCCTCAATAACCTGTTTGCCCTGTTCCCTCATATTACAGCCTCAATAACCTGTTGGTCCTGTCCCTTGTATTACAGCCTCCATACTCTGTCCTGTTCCCCCGTATTACAGCCTCAATAATCTACAGGCACTATCGCTTTACTACAGCCGAAGCCTTTATAAATGCGCCGATCATATCTCTTTAATCTCTGTCTTAGTAATCCTCCGTCCCTGTCCATCTAATGACTCTCAGTCATCCGCGAGCTCTGTCCCTCTCATGCCAGCCTCCAGAGTCAGTCAGTGGTATGCCCCTCAATTCAGCGCGAGTACTCTGCTAGCTGTGTACCTCAAACAACAGCCTCTGTCATCTGACAGGGGTATCCCTCTATTAACCACCCCCAAATCTGTCGAGGTTTATTCCTTTAATCACTGCCCCAATAACCTGGACGGTCAAATCTTTGTACTTTCCGTGCCATTTATGCACAAGTCCGGTCCCTCCAGTTACATCGCCATCTGACGGGTCATTCCGCTGATTATAACCCCCGTTAATCTACAGCTTTTCCTCCAAGTCACTTTAAAAAGTTTCTGTCTGTTTTACAGTGAATGTTGAAGATACTAATAACGCTGTTCCTCCAAGTTTTGCATTGTTCGATGGTGATTGTTGAGAATACCAATACGGTCCTGCCACCCAGTTTTCCTGATTTACAGAGACCCTTGGTGCTCATGCCTCGGTGCACATGCTGTCTTGTTTCTCTCTCTCACTCTCTCTCTCTCTCTCTCTCTCTCTCTCTCTCTCTCTCTCTCTCTCTCTCCTCTCTCCTCTCTCTCTCTCTCTCTCTCTCTCTCTTTTAGTTTTTGTTTTGCTTTGATCGCTGAGGAGATTCATGGCATAATGCTTTTCGTTTTTCCTCTGGCACATGTTGAGTGTTTAAAATACCTCTAGTTCTATGCTTTCCAGTTCCCAGAGACCATGACATATTTTTCCTACTTTTTGTATCTTAAAAAAGATCCTATAGGAGGCATACTTTCAAGCTTTTCTTCGTGTGTAAAGACAACGCTGATTATGTTAAATACACTTGTATATATGTTGTTTTTTTTTGTTGTTGTTGTTGTTGTTGTTGCTGCTAAACCACATGACTACTGCAAGAGAAAAAACGCAAGGCCTTGGTGTCCTCCCTTCCCACATTAGCCACGTTCAATTGCCCCTACTGCCCACGGGGTGTGCCTCGAGAATCGGTCTCTCCAGCCACACTCGTGCCCATGGGAGAAGGTCATCTGCACAGTGACATTATCGAAATCGATAGTCTACCACGATGTTGTTGTTTTGATTGATCGATAAAGAGATTAACAATGCCACACCTTTATTTTTCTGTGTTTTATCTCGAGTGAAGAAGATGCCAGTGATGCCTGGGTTTTTTTTTCATGTAATATCCAGTGACCTTTACAGATACCAACAGAGACATTTTGTTTCAAACTTTTCTCCTATTTTATACTGAACTTTGAAAATGCCGGCAGGGCCACGTGGCTTTAACTGTCCGTGTACAAAGACGTTTGCAGACACCGACAGACTCATGCCGTTCTCACTTAGTTCTCAGTTATCCTCTTCTTCAGAATGATCGTTGATGATTTCGAAAGACCCGTGCATTTTTTTAAATCTTTGTTTTACTTCAGCCTTTCAAATTACTGATAGAGCCATGCTGTGTGAATTTGTCCTATGATTTAAAGTCATCGGCGAAGATACCGACTGGGCCAACGTCTGAGGCTGGGCTTCCTGTTGATGAACATTGAAGATATCGATATAGACACGTTTTTTTTTTTTTTGTTTTTTTTTTTTGTTGTTTTGTTGTTGTTGTTGTTGTTGTTTGTTGTTTTTACTTTTACATTTTTGCATCGTTATATAAAGATCGTTAACGATGCGTAAAGAAGTTACATTCGCAGTTTTCCTCTCTAATGATAGTTGAAAGCACTGACAGACTCAGTCTTATAATTTTTTCCTCAAAGTTCTGATCATTGAAGGTACTGATCAGGTACGATACTGATCAGGTAATCTTTGTAGTTTTCTTCTCAGTCATTGTTGTCGTTGGAGATACTGACAGAGGACAGTCTGTGCAGCTTCCTTCCAAATGATGGTGATCTCTGAATTACAGAAGATTCCAACAGAGACAAGCTTTGAAAATTCCCTATAAATGATAAAGATCGTTGAATAGGCCAAGAGACGCTGTGTTTGTAGTAGTCGTTTTAAAAGATACTGTCATGGCAGTCTTTGACGTTTACCTCTAAAAGTCAACGATGGTTTGAAACTAAAGTAGATGCAGCTTTTATTGTAGAGTATAGTGATGGTTGTAGATAGTGATCGAGTCAGTCTTTGTCATTTTCCTCTAATTCACAGTGAATTTTTAAGATACTCACATGGCATTCCATGACGTTTTTCCTCTAAATCACAGTAATTGTTTAGTAGCATTCCCCTGAATTATGATGACAGAGGAAGACGTTAAATTAGGCAGACTTTGTACACTTACTGTAAATCGTGGTCATCGTGGAAGATGCTTATGGAAGTAATGTTTTTTTTTTTATCCCTCTGAATTACAGTGATCGTCGAAGCTACTGACAAAAGCAGTCTTTGTGAAATTCCTTCAAATTGCAATGATCGTTAGAAATGCTGACAGATAATTTCCTCTGTGTCACAGTCCTCGTTAAAGATGCAGGCAGAGGCTTGTCGATTTTCGTTCTCCTCTTATTTGCGGTGATCGACAAAGATACTGCTAAAGCCTTGCCTTGTGGGTGGATGGGAGGAGGATGGAGGTTTGAGTGTGTGTGTGCGCGCGCCCGTGTGTGTGTGTGTGTGTGTGTGTGTGTGTGTGTGTGTGTGTGTGTGTGTGTGTGTGTGTGTGTGTGTGTGTGTGTGTGTGTGTGTGTGTGTTCACTGTTTCATTCTGGTCGTTGAAGAAGACTGTTCAGCCATGTACTTCAGCTTTTCTCTAAATTGTGTCCAACGCTCCCCGCCCCCCACCCCCCACCCCCACCCCCACCTTTCCTGTACACTAATTGTTGAAGGCGGCGGGGATGGGGGGCGGTGGTGGTGGTGTGTTGGATTTTTTTTTCTCCTATATATTGTGAACATTGGCGATACAGATGGAGTCACGTCTTGATTGACTGTGCTCTTTTTTTTGTTGTTGTTTGTTTTTTTGTTTTGTTTTATAATGATCGTTAATATAGTGATGCACCCTTGTAAATATTTCTAATCTGTGTTACAGTAAACGTTGACGACACCGAAAAAAGCCATCTTTATTTGGAGTTCAGTTTGTTTTAAAGTGAACATTGAATATTCCCATAAAGCCATTATCTTCTCGTTTCTGCTTTCATTTCTTTCGTGGCGAACGTTGTGGAAAAGGAGCCATGTCGCCCTCCTTTATCGTCTGTTTCGTAGCGACCGTTCGAGAGACCAGCAGAGCTACGTGTTTAGTTTTCATCTGTGTTTCTTGTGAACGTGGTAGATCCCGATGATTTTTCATGTTTCGTTTTGAACTTTTTTATTTAACATACCAGTAGAAATGCGTGAGACCTAGTTTTCATCGGTGTAATTGTGACCGGACGATGTGGTTACCGACTGAGCCATGTCGCCGTTTCGTTGTCATCTTCAAAGTGGACGTTCAAAATATCGCTAGAGCCGTGTGTTTCATGTTCATCTTTTTTCATCTTGATCGTCGACGACACCAACAGAGTCGTGTTGGGTTTAGTTTTCTTCTGTTTCATAGTGAACATCCGGATAGAGCCATGCTGTGTGGCCAGTTTTCATAGTTTATTTGATTACGAATATTGAGCGCGCCGTTGGAACCGTATTGCACGCAGTGTCCACCTGTTTTATACCCCAGAGACCTTTCTTGTTTTCCTCTTTTTCTGCATTTCATTATGACTGTTGAAGATGCTGAGATCATGATGGTTCTAGATCTCATCTGATTTATAGTGATCTTTTAGAACACTTATTGGGCCAGCTATTCAGTTTTTCTCTTTTTTTTTTTTCTTTGTTGTTGTGTTCGTTGCCAAGACTGCTTTCTAGTTTTCAATGTATTTGTATTTATCGTTAAAGAAAAACTGGGGGAAACCCATCTTTGAAGTTTTTCCCCGACTTCTTACTGAATGTGAGAAATAGTTAAC
>JADBJO010002253.1:207373-237373 GCA_016801955.1 Conus betulinus
TGCTCCCAATTCCGTTGGTCCCAATTCCGTTGGTCCCAAGGTCTGTTGGTCCCGAGGTCCGTTGGTCCCAAAGTCAATAAATCTGTGTAATATACAGTAGGACCTTGGGATCAACGGATCTTGGACCAACGAATCTTGGGATCAATGAACCCTGGGACCAACGAACCTTGGGACCAATGGACCTTGGGACCAACGAACCTTGGGACCAATGAACCTTGGGACCAATGACACGCTTCCGTCTTAACCTCTGCAGCGATACAGCAATGACGATTCAAACGGTCCAGTAATTGGAAGTTTATGGTGGGGATAATCACAATCCTGTTGATGACTACAGAGATAAATAGCACTGCAACCTACATGACAGAAAATACAAAAAAATGTACTTAGAATGTGTTGTTTCATTACCTGCACACACTGATCAAAGATCGCATTTTAAGTCGCTGTTACCACTGCAGTGGGTTTTTTTTTTTTTTTTTTTTGTTTGTTTGTTTGTTTTTTGTTTTTTTTTTTGCTTTTTTTGGTTGTTTTTTTTTTTAGAATATTCTCGTTTATATCTCATTAAGTAAAACAAAATGCAAGAGATTGTCCAGAACGTTTTTATTGTTATTTTCCTTGGAATGAATGGACTCATTTTGACGTATTGTAACCTGATGATGTTTAGAATGTTCTCACAGATTTTCTTTGAACTGACCAAAAGTGCAAAACGTGTTTACAATGTTCTTTTTTTCTCCTTTTTTTTCACGAAAACCACTTTTGCTTATTTCATCACCGCATGCGCTTAGCTGTTGTTGATTTTACAGCCAACATTTGGAGTACGTTGAACATAATTGTTTGAGCCACGGCTATGAATACATTGGGGTTCGGGTTATCGGCGGCTGATAACCACAGCTATTTGTTTTGCCATTCCCTTATTTTTTTTTTTCTTTCAATCCACCTTCTGGTCTATATTTCTCCCACAAATATTATTAAATTAACTGGATTGCATCTGTCATAACGATGCTTTCATATGCTGATGTTTACGCATACATTTTAAACCCATGACCTACTCCTTTGATTTGTTCTCTGTGTGTGTGTGTGTGTGTGTGTGTGTGTGTTTCAGTGCTGGCATGTGACTGGTAAAACAGTGTTGTGTTCATGCCTTCAAGAACTAGTTGCGCATGACGGCGGGACTGAAGACAAGTGCACTGCTTTACATGCACGCGGGCGTACAGTGCACCGGTACGGTGACTTTTTTTCGTTGCTTTTTGTTTGTTTGTTTGTTTGTTTGTTTTCGTCCATCATTGTGGTGATGGATGCTGCTTACAACCACACAAGTAGGTATTGTGTAGTGTCTGCAACCCTTCAATGCGGGATGTCCATAATGGCCACGGCAAGGTTCGGTTTTGATGCTGCTGCATGTCTGCACCGACTTGAGCCATGCGACTGTTAAAATCAGTAGCTCTCAGTTGTGGGAAGAAGAGAAAGCACATCGTGGGTATTAATTCAGGATCATTTTGCTTTTCATTTTTTTTTTCTTTTTTTATAATTTTCACAAAAAAAGAAGGGGAATCGTTTCAGAAAGGGTGAACTGACAACAAGTGTGAAAGAAAGAAACAGTCAGAACAATTCCAGCTTGGACATGCAAGGATACCAGACAAGTGACGAGTTAGTCATTACGAATGTCATGTCGAGGTCAGAGAGTTCTCCCAAACGCCATAGCCGTTAAGGTCTGAGAAGAACTTGTGCTTTAGAGCATCAGTTTTTGAGGACATTACGGTCGCCATCTGCCTTCATAGTGCTCATGTATAGAATGGGACATCGTTGGCTTTTTTTTTTTATTGCGTTGTTGTTATTGATGTTATTACTCCACATTGTTCGTGGTGAAAATGCTGCGGTTGTTATCATCATCGCTTGTGTTCTTGTGGATCTTTTTTCTTGTTGTTACCAATCAAGATTGAAGGCTGTTTTTTTTTTTTTCGGTAACGTTGTAGGTTTCAAATTTTCAGATTGAAGCGTCTACGAAAACGTTGCTTTCAAAGAGAATGTAGATTTCCCCGCATATAAAAACTGTTGCACACACAGGAACAGCGCAAAACGCTGTGAACACACATTCATTTGCATGTGCATCCCAGGCATGCACGCTTTCGCACGCGCACGCACACACATATATACACACACACACACACACACACACACACACACACACACACATACACACACACACACACACACACACACACACACACACACACACACACACACACACACAAAAGCTATGCCTCTAAAGCCTGCTCAAAAGACTGAAAGTTAAGGTACGTGTTTTGTTTGCTTTTGTTTTTGTTTTATAGTTTGTCCAGATCTCGCCTCTTTCGTTCAAATTTAATGATATAAGTGCTTTTTGTGGTTAATAATACTTATTGGATATTTCTTTTTTTTTCCCTTATAAACTATAAATATGTGTATAAAGATAGATCAATATATGCATATATCTCAGTCTATCGAAGAGAGATATGGTCTCTGTGTGTATGAAATAGATTTTTCATCATGGTTATCCTTACAACTGTGGAGTGTTATGGTGACTTACTATTTTTGCGTTAGTGTATTGCTGGTATATTAGTACCGTATGAATCAAGTACAGTAGTTTAGCCCCAATACTTACAAAAACTATACGTCATTTTTTTTATAATCATCATATACACTCGTGAATACACAAACGAGCACGACACGTGCTTGCATATATGTATTTATGCATGTATACACACACACACACACGTGCGGGCGCGCGCGCACACACACACACACACACACATATATATACACACGCACGCATGCACAGACGTGCGCGCCATGCATACACACACACACACACACACACACACACACACACACTAACTCACTCACACACACACACACACAGAGTGAGAGAGAGAGAGAGAGAGAGAGAGAGAGAGAGAGAGAAATTGATGAGTAAACCCCATGTGCAAGATGAAAGAGAAAAATCTTGGTCCTGAAGTGCATGCAGCTTCGCTTTTGATGTTGCAAAAAGACAGACATCAACTGTCTTACTACAACAGTGTATTGTATTTTGGAAAGACGGTAAAATAACGCTGGGGGGGAAAAAATCACCAAATTTGCACAGTAACGCATGTGAACTCCTGGAAGCTCCACATGTGCTGATTGATATGGTTGCATTCAAATCATCGTCACGGCGACTGACCATCTGAGGTTGGCAGATAAAAATACACCGGCGGAATCTTTTAACTCGATAGAGATACCCCTGGTACCGAAACCCTGGAGAACATTGTAGACTCAGACTCAGGCTTTGGACTCAATTGTATGTCGTGGAGCTCGTCAAACGAATTATGGACACTGAAGAAAACAAAAAAACTGAAATAAGCAACAAGAAGTAAAAGATTAAGTGAGTCAACAAAGCGTATGTTCACAAAATTGTTGGGGAAAATTCCCTTAGTTTTTCTGTTAAACATTGATAGATAATATATATATATATATATATATATATATATATATAATGCTTGAACAATAAGTAGTGGGGGGGAAAACAAGTGCAGGATGACAATTCTTCCATCATTAGAGTAATGACTTGGCAAAGATTTGAATTTGAGGGAAAAAAAGAATTGAAGATGAAATAAATGGGAAAAATGTGTATCATAAATATGAAAACCCTTCACTAGCTGCATGAGGAAACTATCGCAATCTCTCTCGAAGGCAGAATATGAAAACCCTTCACTGGCTGCATGAGGAAACTATCGCAATTCCTCTCGAAGGCAGATCTATATGTATCGCCTGCTCCGAGGCCTTTCGTCCGCTGGATCGGACTCATCAGGGAGACACGGCTGATTGTGTCTCTGCTCTTGGCGTCAGATAGAGACACACCACGGTCCATAATTCTGTGGTGTTCCGACCGCCAAGTGTTCGAAAAAGAATCCAACAGCACCCCCAAAGCAGCCAGCGAAAGGTAGTAGAATTAAACAAAACGAAAGTGTGGAGAGGAAAAAAGTTGTTGAAAACTAAAAACTAAAAACATTACGCAAACAGTATATAAATGAAATATATATAATATAATATATATATATATATATGGAGAGAGAGAGAGAGAGAGAGAGAGAAACTTTAGATTGAAAATGCATTTTGTCGCCAGATATATGCAATCTTTTTTTTTTCGAACATTCAGAATGACACCGAGCATTTTACAAAGTAAGAAGAGAAGATCTCGGTTCATTATGCAAGGAACATTTCTCAAGAAAATGCAGTTCAAGCTCTACCACAGCTTCATACGATTCACAAAGCCATTCTTGTATGGAAATGCTGCTGTAATGCCCCGTCTCTGTCAAGTTTATGTGCGCTTTAGTCGTAGGCAATATAGAGCTATTATGTGTTCAGCATTTTTGCAGGTTATTAAGTACGATTGGAGATTATTTGAGTTCACAGATTTTTGTTACAAAATGTATGTCACTGTATGTGAACAAAAACACACACAAAAACAGATTTGCGACGAGAGCTAAAAACAATCAGCCGTTAATTACTGTTCACAACATTAGAACCAGTCAAAATCAGTGCCAAAAAGTCCCAACACGATGGAGAAAAGTACAGCAAGCGTAGCCACATCAAATACCACTGACATGTCCATTTAGAAAGAAAGTATGATCGTTGTGTACACAGAAACAAAATGCTGTATCGGGTACGTACAGAAACGCGGTTTTAGTGCCATTATTTTGCTGCAATCGAGGAGAGGCAGCCTTGATGGGCACGTGACAGCCGGTCAGGTTGTAAGCAGCCCGAATTGCTTAAAGAAAACTGTAGCAGCCAGTTTTGTTTTGTCTTTGTGTGTTTGTTGGGGTTTTTTTTTTGTTTGTTTGTTTTTGTGTATATTTACAGTATACCAACCGTACTTTTTTTAGATCACATGTTTTGGTTCGATTTTTTTTTTTTTTTTTTTTTTTTTTTGAGAAATTGATGAGGGATTATGACATAGACTGTGTTGATTGATTGTGGTGGTTATGTGCCGACTTATATTCGGAAGACGAACAGTCTCTGTGTCTTCTTCGTCTTCTACTACTACTACTACTACTACTACTACTACTACTACTACTGCTACTACTACTACCACTACTACTACTACATACATCACCACTTCCTCTACTACTGCTACTCTAATACTACCACTACTACTAACACCATCACCAACTACTACTACTACTACTACTACTACTACTGCTGCTGCTGCTGCTGCCACGTCTTCCCGTTCTTTTCCCTAGCTCGTTGTAATTAAATGGAATAAGAGAATTTAACGACGCTTTAGAATGCTTTCTCTCTCTCTCTCTCTCTCTCTCTCTCTCTCTCTCTCTCTCTCTCTCTCTCTCTCTCTCTCTCTTTTTTTTTTTTTTTCGTTCGTTCATCACTGCGAGTAATCATATTTTCCTAATAGCTGGAGGGGGAAGAGAGGAGGGGAGTCTTAAAGATGATATTCTCAAAGGTTTTGATGAAAAGCTATCGTTCGTTTGACGAATCCTTCCGCTCATAAGGTCGGCGCTTTATCATACTCACACATTCGTACACGCATGTTGTATGTCTTGGAGAGTGCGTGTGTGTGTGTGTGTGTGCGTGCGCGCGCGCGCGTGCGTGCGCGCGCGCGCGCGTGTGAGTGTGTGTGTGTGTGTTCAGTTTCAAAAAAATCTTTTTGTTTATACTGATTTACAAAATGCATTCCATCAAGATGGGAGGTCTTGGGTACATAAGTGCGTGGACACAACTCTCGTCTTTCATGACGCTATCACACGGGGCCTCTTGGCTCCATGGCGAACACTCAGGGAATCCAACGGAGTCAGAACCCTGTTTAGTTCTGTGTCAGCGTGCATGTGCACACGTGTCAGAGGGAAAGGCGGGGGAAGTGGGGGGGAGGGGGAGGGGCGTTTGGGGAGGCCAAATACGCCCGTACGCAGTCATGACCTGACATAAAATGCTGAAGTGATTTTTCGACAGGATGAACGCCAGCCGGTGCGGTTTCCAAATCGGCTGAAAATAACGGATCATTCTGTAAACTCCTGTTCTAGTCCACGATCAGATCTGAGCTGGGGTTTTTTCTTCTTTTTTTTTTTTTTTTTTTTTTTTTTCATGTTGGTGCACGTGTCAAGAATACGGGGACTGGGATTAACCATCCTGCTTGGGGCCGGAATAGCTCAGTTGTTAGAGCGCCGGACTCGTGATCCTAGGGTTGCGGGTTCGAATTTCGGGACAGGGGGATTTTTCTCTCGGAGTTAACATTGGTTCTGACTCCATTTCCCATGCAGTCCTTCGAATGAGATATAAACCGAGGTTCCGTGTGTGAACGCACGCACAACATCTTGCACACACGTAAAATCCCATCACCAGCTTTGGGAAGAGAAGGCCGCTTTGGCCGTTGGTATGGATGACACGTTTACACATAGCATGCACCTTTCCCCGAAGTTGGAGTATGGCTGCGTTAATGGCGGGATAAAATCTGGTGCACAGATTTGGAGTGTGCTGAATTCAAAGCTGCTGTCTGCAGCGGAGGAAAATGGATCCTCTTCCGCTTTCTATACAGCCTCTGAAGCCGATGTCAGGTTGTAGCACACAACGTTTTTTTATACACATTTCACAGCACGCGGAAAACAACAGCTTTTTTAATGTTATGTTTCGGTAGGGTCGCATATGAAGTTGGCATTTTACTGATTTTTTTTTTTTTTTTTAACGGTTAACTCTTCGTTTTGAAGCTGACATACTATAACATTACTTCTTCTTCGTCTTCTTTCTTTCTTAGTGTCCACAATCATGATGTTGATTATTCTGACACTTTTGGGTGTATGACCATCTTTTATCCCGCCATTAACGCAGCCATACTCCAACCTCGGGGAAGGTGCATGCTATGTGTAACGAGTCATCCATACCAACGGCCAAACTGGCCTTCTCTTCCCAAAGTTGGTTATGGGATTTTACGTGTGTGCAAGATGTTGTGCGTGCGTTCACACACGGAACCTCTGTTTATAGTCTCATTCGAAGGACTGTATGGGGAATGGAGTCAGAACCAATGTTAACTCCGAGGGAAAAATCCCCCTGTACCGAAACGGCCCGGCGGAGATGCGAACCCGCAGCCCCAAGATTACGAGTCCGGCGCTCTACCAACTGAGCTGTTCTCTCTTGACACTCCTCCCAAAGGACTCTCAGTATTGCAATTCTTTCGCGTTTTTTTTAACCATGTGGCAAACAAATACCCGGCCCAAATTCTTCTTTGACATGATGAGACTTAATATCAGAAAATAACAAGCACATAGGGTAGTAAGGTAGCTGTCGCTTCCATGATGAAATAAATACACGCCCATAACCCTTAACGAATGCTGCCTGTGACACCGAATCGCCGAGCTAACACAGAGCACACAGGACAAACAAGGAAACATCCTTGCGTGCTCTGTGCTGTCATATCTGCTAGGTGATTCGGTATCGTAAGCAGCATTCGTTTCGAGTTATGGGTGTGTATTCATTTCATCATGGAAGCAAGAGTTATCCTACTTTGTTATTTCTGTTTGCTGTTCCCTACCTCATTTGAGGTTTTCCTGCATTTAGATATCGTGATCCTCCATTGTGACTTTGTCCATTGAGCGCCATCTTCCCTTATGACCTTAACTCGATTAGCGGAGAGGCAAGAGAGACGGAATAATCGACAGGATCCCGAAATGAAGGCCTAATCACGCGAAACTAGAATGACAAATACAAGTCATTGAACAGAAACTGAAAACCGTAGGTAGTTCATGTTTAGCATGCTATTACTCATTTCCATTTCCATTGAATGCTGCCCTACCCTTGACTGAGAGAATCTGTCGAATGTGAAGATCAGGTCTAACGAAGAATATTGCAAAACACTGTTTTTTTCGTTTTTCATTGCAAAATATGTATTGCCTATAAAAACGTAAAGGTAATGATGCTATGGTATTCTAACACAGTAGTACAATCTGTATTGATGTAAGGTACTCCAGTGTACTACAATCTATACTGATGTAAGGCTTATGGTACGCCAGTGTACTGCAATCTGTATTGATCTAAGGCAGATAAGCACAAGTTCTGCAAGTTTAAGTTTTTTTTTTTTTTTTTTTTTTAAACGTTTCTTTAATGAACAGATGTGTACATAAACAACTTACTGAACTGGAGCAACAACAAGCAAATGCTTATGATGACTTCATCCAAAACATAAAAATAATTGGCTACGGTGTTTGTTATGATTCGCATGTCTAAAACATCCATTGTATCATTGTCGTATGATAACTGAGTTTTTGTTCACACACACACACACACACACACACACACACACACACACACACACACACACAAACACAAACACGCGCGCGCATCCTTTTTCGCCATCATTTTGTTTGCTTGTTTGTTTTTGTTTTGTTTTTTTTTACAGTTTCTCTGCTCAGATTTCAGTCTATCGCTGTGTTAGGGGCGTTGTGGATCTTTGCTGTGCCTTTTGTCGAACGTCTATCAGCTTTCAACATACGTTCTCAGTGCCCGCCATTTTAAAGTGTGGTATGGGTCTCCTTGTGGCTACATGCAGAATACTGCACGGGTGGAGAAACGATGCTTCGGAGGGGGGGGGGGGGGGGGGTTCTTTAGGTGTTTTTTTTTTTTTTCTGTTCTTAATGAACTGACCGTTAATATGTTCTAATACATAATAGGAAACCTACGAACAGTTATGTAGCAGAAAACAATTCGTAGCCATCAAGAAAGCAAGAGTACCTGTTTTTGTTCGGGTATGACTTATCACTGGTTGAAGGATTGTGATGGGGGGGGGGGGAAAAAAACACTAATTCATCTGTTATCTCTGCATTTGTAAAGAATCATACCTGGGGTTTGGGGGGTTTTCCGAGGAGAGAGTATGGTCTAGTGGACATCAGTGTTGTATCATGTTTTGACTGATTTTGTTTTTTCTGTATACGTTTTCTTTTTCCTCCTTTCATTTTTTGTTTGTTTTTGGTTTGTTTTGTGTTTTTTTTCTGACTGTTTATTACGTAAACAAGTCTTGCGGGCCTGCGCTTTCAAACCGATATGTGCTTTAGTTACTGCTACCATGAAATCGGTTTTTAAATTTCATTCACTTGCTGCTCAGCACATGTTGCTCAAAAGCCGATCGCTGTCTTTTCTGTCTGTCTGTCTGTCTTCTGTTCTCTCTCTCTGTCTGTCTGTCTGTCTCTCTCTCTCTCTCTCTCTCTCTCTCTCTCTCTCTCTCTCTCTCTCTCTCTCTATGTATATATATATATATATATATATGTCTGCTCTCTCTCTCTCTCTCTCTCTCTCTCTCTCTCTCTCTCTCTCTCTCTCTCTCTCTGTCAGTTACATACAGATATAGACACATGGATAGACAGATAGACCCACGGATAGATAGGTACATGGACAGCTTGTTCATTGCAGCCCGGACAATGAAAGAAAACAAGGGGATGTTGATGAGGTGTCCGCAAACGCCAAGAGCGCTAGGTGTTGCACTTTTCACATCCATTATGTAAGTGTTCGTTTAATATCAATATGTATGCTGGGTCGTTACGTGTAGCATTTTAACATCCATTATGTAAGTGTTCGTTTAATATCAGTATGTATGCTAGGTCGCTAGGTGTTGCACTTTGACATCCATAATATAAATGCATGTTTGGAATCAGTGTGTAAGGTGGATCGTTAGGCGTTGCACTTAAACATCTATTATATAAATGCTCGTTTAACTTCAGTATGTATGCTAGATCGTTAAGTGTTGCACTTGTACATCCATAATATAAATGCTAGATCGTACATTGGTGGGTCGTTAGGTGTTGCTTGTACATCCATAATATAAATGCTCGTTAGATATCAGTACATATGGTGGGTCGTTAGGTGTTGCGCGCTTAACATCCATAATATAAATGCTCGTTAGATATCAGTACATATGGTGGGTCGTTAGGTGTTGCGCTTTAACATCCATAATATAAATGCTCGTTAGATATCAGTACATATGGTGGGTCGTTAGGTGTTGCGCTTTAAACATCCATAATATAAATGCTCGTTAGATATCAGTACATGTGGTGGGTCGTTAGGTGTTGCGCTTTAACATCCATAATATAAATGCTCGTTAGATATCAGTACATATGATGGGTCGTTAGGTGTTGCGCTTTAACATCCATAATATAAATGCTCGTTAGATATCAGTACATATGGTGGGTCGTTAGGTGTTGCGCTTTAACATCCATAATATAAATGCTCGTTAGATATCAGTACATATGGTGAGTCGTTAGGTGTTACGCTTTGACGTCCACTATATAAATGTTCGTCTACGCAGGGTCGCTAGGTGTTGCACTTTGACATCTGTTATATAATGGCTCGTTTACTATCAGAATGTATGCCGGGCCATCATGTGCTGCACTTCGGCATCCATTATATAAATGCCTGTTTACTATCAGTATGTATGATGGGTCGCTAATGCGTTTCACTTTGACATCTATTACGTAAATGCTCGTCTAACATCAGTATGCGCGCTGGGTCTTTAGGCGTTGCACTTCAGCATTCATTATATGAATGCTTGTTTGAGATAGGATGTAAGCCGGGTCGTTAGGGGTTTCACTTCAACAGACATTATACACATGCTCGTTTAACATGCCGGGTCGTTAGGTGTTTCACTGTAACATCTATTACACAAATGCTCGTTTATTATAAGTATGTAAGCTGGTTCGTTAGGTGTTGCACTTTAACATCCATGATATAGATGCTCGTTTAATATCCGTATGTGTGGTGCCGGGTCGAGTGTAGGTTCCATAATATAGATGCTCGTTTAATATCCGTATGTGTGGTGATGGGTCGGGTGTAGGTTCCATAATATAGATGCTCGTTTAATATCCGTATGTGTGATGATGGGTCGGGTGTAGGTTCCATAATATAGATGCTCGTTTAATATCCCGTGTGTGTGGATGGGTCGGGTGTAGGGGGGAAGAGTGTCGAAAACCTCCGGCGCTGTACGAGGACATTTACTCGCGTGATACTGATCTTGCCTGCGCGGGCGTTGTCGACGATGTGATAACTAGGTTGTGGTTCATGCAGTCATTCTGATTTGATTATGATGATGGTCATGTTGTTGTTGTTGTTATTATTGTCATCATTATCATCACTCTTGTTGTTATTCCTATTATTGTCACTATCATTTTCATAGTTAAGATTATCATCATCGTCATTATCATTATCATCATCGTTGTCAGTTTTGTTATCTTATGATCTGAATATCATTTGAAGAAAGTGATGGTGCCGTGCTTTCACCCGTGTTTTTTAATCACCCTTGAAAAGTGCTTGAACATTATACATCGTTTTTACGTGATGATAACATTCAGTGGATGAATCCGTTTTGGAAATTCAGCCGCCTCAAAGATTCACGCTGAAAGTACCAGTGGATGTGCTGATTTTTTTTTTTTCAACAGTCGAAAACATTCTAATACCTCTCGGTTGTCGCATGGTAACCGGTTAGGAGATAAAGAGGTCACCTTCAGCCGTCAGATGAATCAAGTGAGCCACAATAGTCTATTGATTTAAGAAAGATTATAAAAAAAAGAAATATTAACAAACCCATCGTCTACGTTTTGAGCTGCTGGTGGAATAGGATAAGACATAACTTCCCTCACAGGCGTACAGTTTTCAGAGCTTCTTTTCTTTTTCTTTTTCTTTTTTTTTTCTTTCTTTTTTTTTTCCTTGCCCTGTTTTGACACATCACATGTAAATCTTAAATAAATGTCAGCGAACCGCCCAGAGAAACGTGGACAAAATGACAAGACAACACACAACGCGTTTCGACTCTTAGGTCTTCCTCAGGTGAAATAAAGACGGACAAAATAACGAAAATGCAATCTGAAGCGATCAAAGCTAAGTGCATTTTCGTTATTTTGTCCGTCTTTATTTCACCTGAGGAAGACCTAAGAGGTCGAAACGCGTTGTGTGTTGTCTTGTGACTCGTTTGTCCACGTTTCTCTGGGCGGTTCGCTGACATTTATTTAAGATTTGTTAGATTTCCGCCTGCAGTCGTTTCACTTTGCAACTAGATCACATGTAGCCAAAAAGGAAAAGAATGTTTTGTTCCCTGTTTTTTGTTTTTTTGTGTGTGTGTGTGTGTGTGTGTGTGTGTGTGTGTGTGTGTGTGTGTGTGTGTGTGTGTGTGTGTGTGTGTGTGTGTGTGTGTGTGTGTGTGTGTGTGTGTGTGTGTGTGTGTGTGTGTGTGTGTGTGTGTGTGTGTGTGTGTGTGTGTGTGTGTGTTGTTTTTGTTTTGCGTGTGTGTGTGTGTGTGTGTGTGTGTGTGTGTGTGTGTGTGTGTGTTTTGTTAAGAAGCTGTGTTTCAACACATCTCGGTTTACTACGCTGAATTTGAATAAATCGACAAGTAAAATAATTTTCCTTTTTTTTTTTTTTTTTTTTTTTCCCCCTTGCTTTTTGTTTTAGATCATTGCAGTGTCTGAATTTATTGGTTGCGGTCGATCAAAGAAGAAGTCGGAGAGAGAAGGGAAAGGGTGTATGTAGGTACAATCATCGGGTTTTGTTTTGAAATGTTCCATTGTGCCTATGTATTGTTTGTTTTGATTCTTTTACAAGAAGCCACTAGGGTTGGTTGCTAAAGCGTTGCTTGTTGCTTACACGTGCGTTTCGTTTTTTTTTTTTTTTTTTTTTTTTTGCTTTTTTGTTTTGTTTTGTTTTGTTTTTAACAATTTTTGTATTCGCTAATATTTACCACACGGCGCAACAACTAGATCAGAACACGAATGTACGAAGAAATCGACCGTTCTGCAATCTGTGCATTGTGTTGTCAATGAGTGATATGACCGCTACACAGGATGGTGTGTGCGTATTTGGCTGGATTGTTTCTTGTCGTATGTTACGTTCACTGTCGTCTTCGGTGTCTCTGCCATCGTGGTCCGTTCTCCTGTCGTTTTTAGGGGAGATTTTGAAGTCTTTCTTCTCAGGTCACAGTTTACGAAAGAATTTTTTTTACGATATTCTGTTGCGCGCATATGTGTGTGTGTGTGTGTGTGTGTGTGTGTGTGCGTGTGTGTGTGTGTTAGAAAGTCTGTTTTAATGAGGTGTATATGTGTGTGTGTGTGTGTGTGGAAAATCTGTTTTGAGCGTTCACTTCAACGAGGTGACAGCCCCCTGATATGGCCCTTCGCAGTCGACTGGGCTAACAGCAACATGAATTGATTTTGTTGTTGTTGTTGTTTGTTGTTTTGTTTAGTTTTGAATATGTGGAGAGCTTGACACCCTGTTCAGAGTGGACACAAGTTGTCATGTCTGCAGTGTCTGTTTTGTTCAGATTGCTTTTTATGTATGTTTGGTTGCATTTAAATAATTTTCATTATTTTTACTTTTTCAGAAAAAAAAAAAATGGGGGGGGGGGGGGGTGGGGGGCGGGCATATTAAGTGGAATGCCTGGCACTTCAAGCTCTACTAAGTTTCGTCAACAGTTCATTTGTAATATTGTTTAATGGCTGCATATGTACACGCACTATCTTCATTCTTTTCCCTTTGTTCTCCAGGATAAGATTTTTACTCAACTTTGAGACAGCCGTTAACAGATCCTGTATGGTCGCGACTGGTCTTTATAACTGAAATCGGATCTGGAGCTCTAGGTTCTTTTTAACTATGGAAAGGAAAACGGGGATGGTTTGATGGAAGATATATTTCAAGAACAGAAAAGACATATTACTGCATCCATGATTTGGACACGTTTATCACAGCAGCTGGTGCCAGAGACGCGCACTCCTCAGCAGGCCAACTTCGTATAGACATATACACACGTCCTCACTCACTAACGCGCACATATTCTTTTCAAGTGCGCAGTGGGTGCATGAAATAGAAAATCGCCTGTCAGTGCTGAAGTGTTCGGGTATTTCTTTTCGTGTGTAAAATAATGTTGTAAAATTTCTGTTGAAGCCTTTCATCGCACAAGCACACCATAATCACCGTCAGATTGCAGCACAGTGCCAGTTTTGGGTTTTATTTTCAGTGAATTGTGGACGGCGTGAGAGTCCTTTTGTTTTTTTTTTTTTTTTTTTCTTTACTATTTCCGGCGGAATGCCCTTTACCTTTGCCTTCGGAACACACTTCATTTTACAGCCTGGGTGCGTGTGTGACGGGGTGATGTAGTCGGTGTCATGTATTGTTCTGTGACAAGAGCACAAATCAGTGCCATCGGCCTCGCATGTTCCAAAGAGACAGTTTTACAACCTTGCTTTTTGTACGTAAGCTGGATCTTTATTCCGCTTGTAAACGTTTAATGTTTTGGTTCCTGTTATTTTTCTTTAAAACTTAACATTCAAAACTAAATCTATGTTTTATATGTATTTGCAACACAAGTAAAAGGTTACGGAGACGTTCTCTACACACAAAAAGGATTCGGATATTGTGAAATGGGGTAACCATGCTGTATAGCTTTGTTTAATTTGAACAATTCATTCTTGGCAGGGTTTTTTTTTTATTTTGTTATCGGTTACACTAAGATTAGCGTTACTGACATAATGCATTGGTCTCTCTTAGAAAGACCATTTTACCGACTTTCTGCCGTATATTTAAGCTTCTTTTTATAACTTTTTAGAAATTCTTTATATAAAGAAAAAAAAATCAGAACAGAATAGCCATCAAGCTGACATGCGCCTAGGAAAACAAGATGTCCGTGAAAAAAAATCATTGTTGGCGTACATACAAGCTTATTAGTTGCTTTGATATGTTGCTTTGTTTCTCTCTCTCTCTCTCTCTCTCTCTCTCTCTCTCTCTCTCTCTCTCTCTCTCTCTCTCTCTCTGTGTGTTTTTTAACCCTACTCATACTGATTCAAGAGGATCCCGTAATCCAATAACTTTTGTTGAAATATAGGTTTGTGTGATTCTATAATAACTTATTTATCTGATCACTTGCCTCTTGTTTTATTTAAACAAGCCACATTGTGATTTTAAATGTGCATGTATGGGAAAACGACAGAGCTAATAATTTTTTTTTTTTTTTTTAAACAGAATCAGGTATAGCATTCCTGTAAGAGGGTGTCCGACATTTTTGTATCAGTCTGGAACATTCTCTATTTAAGCTAGTCATTAAGAAAGAATTTTGTCTTTGTTCGCGTATTGTCTTTGACCTTCCAAAGTTAACGTGCTTTTAGAAGAACAATTAAAACTGCAATAATAAATCCGAAGAGTTAGAAACGTAAAATGCACACTGTTACAGAAACTGCAAGCTCCTCTTTCACCCAGAACTTAATGGCCTGGGTTTCTACAATTGTACCCAGCGGACCACAGATTGATTTCCATTCCAAAACAGTCATGCATAACAAAAGTTATCTTGTTTGCTTAGGGTTTGTTGTTTTATTTAAAGAAACCTCCTTTCGTTTTTTACATTCCTTGTCAGAACTCAAATATATACGCGCACGTGCGCGCTTACACACTCAGTTTTCGTTTCATAAGTGTTGGCAACAGTTCTTTAAAGATGCCAACGGGTCGCTTCGATTCTTTTGCGCATTTGTTCATGGGTGACATGATCTTTGCAACGAGATGCGCAGAATTTCATGTTAGCATCTCATTTGAAATATCTGGATTCTTATTTGTAGGTTTGTTGTCAGCGTACTCGTTTCACAGGCATAGTGGAAGATTGACAACACCAATGTGCGCATCAGTTTTTCACTCTGGAACTGAGAGTTTTTTTTTTTTTTGTTTGTTTTTGTTTGTTTGTTTTTTTCTTGTTTCAGATGGTCTTGAGTTTTGACAGTGTCGTTGATGCTTGAGCCATCCTAGTGAGTTCTTCTGATTTGGACCTTTGATTTGCCACAACTGCTCCCAAATGCTTGAAGCTGCTTACCATTTTCAAGTTTGACCGCTTGCTTTGATATTTCTTTTGATACCTTTGGTATTGATTGCTCTCAGTGTGATATTTTCTGCAGAGACGCCCATGCCATATGCCGCGGATGTCTTGTCCCAGACGTTTTAGTAGTTTGGCAAGTTCCTCCTGTCCAGCCGAAGTCATCGATGTCATCAGAAAGGCGTCATTTACTAATGGTCCTGTTGTCTCTAGTGCTGACCGTACAAAGACATTCTCACAGTTTTGAGTCTTTTCAGAAATTTGTTAAACAGGATGGGAGGAACAAGACAACCCTGTCTGGCGCAAACAGTTGTGTGGAACCATTCGCCGTCTCTGCCGTTGTAGAGGACGGCGCTGGTTGTTCTCCTACAAAGTTACTCTGTGACCTTGAAAAGGTTCTTACCGATCTGAAGGCTGCCAGACCATGTCAAATGCTTTGTTAAAGTCGATGAAAATGTAGTATTGATCTTGTTTGTTTATAGGCGTTTTCACAACGGATCGCTTAAACTAGTTTCTTCCAGAGATAAGTACCCTTTTTTTCAGTTTTCCCATAACATTCAATGTTCTGATGTTTCAAGTTCCAGTAGTGATGTTTCCTCTTCCACCTCGCTTACTGTTGGGTACAACAGTAAAAAGACTTTACGCCCCACAACCCTGATCTGCAACGCAGGGCGCTGTCCTTGTTGATCCGAGCGACGACAAATCCAGTATGACATTTAATGGAGTTCTTTATATGTGGTGGCTGGTGGGCATGTAACGATATGACGGGGCCTAGCCGTCAATAAAACGGAATTCTGGGTTCTCCATACGTGCTACAGATAACGCTGGGTTACATGTTGACCAAGGACAAAGGAGTAATTCCTCTGACCTGACTCCAAATGGTCATTACCGAAAGTTAAACATAAGTTGTGTGTGCACAGTGCTCATTACGAACGGTAGAATTAGATTTCTGAGCGCAATGATTATTACTGAAAGGTGCGAGAAGGTTATGTATACAATGGTCATAACTGAATAGAGAAAGAGATCCAGTGCATACTGGTTGATACTCGGAGGTAAAAGTACATTTTTGTGCAAAGTGGTCCTACCAAAAAGTTAAATCTGTATTTCTGTGTGAAGTGATCATCACTGAAGGATAAGAAATGATGTCTGTGTGCAAATGTCATAACTGAAAAGTAAACATAGATTTCTTTGCGCAATGGTCTTAAACGAAAGCACGAAAAGATTCCTGTCCAAAGTGGTCAGTGCTTGCAGGTGAAAACATATTTTTTTGTGTGCAGTGGTTATGCGATAAGGTAACAGAAGATTTCTGTGCGTTGTGATCATTACAGAAAGGTAAAAAATATATATATCTACACGCAGTGATCAAACTAAAAGGTAAAAGTAGACTTCTGTGCATAGTGGTCGTGACCATTACTGAAAGGTAAAGACAGATTTCTGAGCACTGTGACCATTACAGAAAAGTAAAAATAGATTCCGGTGCACAGTGATCATTACTGACAGGTAAAAATAGATTCCGGTGCACAGTGATCATTACTGACAGGTGAAAAAAATAGATTTCGGTGCACAGTGATCATTACTGAAAGATCATAAATAGGTTCCGATGCACTGTGATCATTACTGACAGGTAAACAATTGGTTCCGATGCACTGTGATCATTACTGACTGGTAAACAATTGGTTCCTATGCACAGTGATCATACTGACAGGTGAACAATAAGTTCCGGTGCACAGTGATCATTACTCAACGATAAAAACAGATTTCTGTGCACGGTGATCATCTCCGAAAGGGAAACACAGATTTCTGTTCAAAATGATCTTTACTGAAAAATTGAAAATGGATTTCTGTGCATTATAATTATTGTCGACAAGTGCACATAGACAATTATGTGCGACAGTCATTGCCAAAAGGCACAACAGAAAAAAAATGTATGTGTGCAGAACGGGAACATGTGAGAGTGTACTACATTTGTTTAAGATAACGTCATTACAGTGTATCCTGATTAAGGAATGGCTATAAATAGTAACTAAGCAGGAGTGTTTATTTTTCTCTCTTGTTGACAGTTTGCTGGGAATGACCTGTTTTCGTGGCTTTTTTCTTCTTTTTTTTTTTTTTTCTTTTTTTTGTTTTTTTTTTTTTTTTTTGTTGTTGTTGTTGTTGTTTGCTTTTGTTTTTTGTTTTTCTGTTATTTTTGTCTTTTTTTTTAATTGCAGTATATACTTACTTTGCCGTGACACAGAATGTTGTGTCCGTTAATTTTGCTGCCATTACATTTCTCTCATTGTCAGAGGCTAGAATTGTACTAAAAGTGGTTGTTGTTGTTGTTGTTGTTTTTCTTGGTAAGAAAGTGTGTAAAAAAAAAATGTACACTGACCATAACTGGACATAACTCTGACCTGCCACTATCAGACTAATGTCTGCGAGGATTTATGACTAATTCTGACATATGCCATTTCGGTTAAGCTAGAGAACGCCTGTTTGTGGACTGTCTCTTAATTCTACCACCATTCTCCGGACACGGTTCCGACTTGACGTCAGTGAGCAAAACCGCTCTCGAGGATTCTCTCTAAAGACAACAGTTCTATCTTAAAGGTACACTGTCGTAAGCCCTGCATCTGGAACAACCTCCTAAAAGGTATGATCCATCTGAACGATTTTACCTTACAGGCAAATTGCTGATAGGTGATCCATCTGAACTACTTTACGCATCTGAAAGACTTTACCTTAAAGACATAATGCTAACAGGTCAACCATCTGAACGATTTCATTTAAATGCACAATGTCGGCAGATCTTGATCTGTATGACTTGACCTTAAACGATGTTGATAAATCGTCCGTATGGATCGGCATGCCTTGAAACATATTGCTGATAGGTCATCGGTCTAAACGATCTTGACATCAAAAGGATAATGCTAATCTGTGATCCGAATGGAACATTACCTTTAAGGCGTTACACATATAGGTCATCAGTCCGGAACGAGGTTACCGTAGATTAAGCATAATACCAATGCGTTACGTTATCTGTCAGAAACGGTTTTATCTTAGAGGCGTAATACCAATACATCATCTGTTTCGGATGACTTTTACCTTAGCAGCATAGTGTTATGCCGACAGCGCATTCGTTAGGTTCAAATCGTCTTAGAGGCCTAATACAGCAGACAGGTCATCTGTCTGGAGAGTATCTTGATCGGCCTTACTCTCCAGACAGAACCTGAAAGGTCATTCGTGTGAGCGCGACTCTACCTAGCCGTCAGACAAGGTAGACTTTATTGGCAAGGCATTGTGTCCACGGATCGCGAAGACCCGGCTGAACATGCTGGGGGGAAAGTCCTCGTTTCTGTTTTTTGGGTTCGTCCTTGTTTTTTAAGATTGTTTCAGTATTAACGTGATATAAAAAAAAAATGAATGTTAGCACAGGCGCGATCACGTATGTCCATTTCATCACCATGACCCTCCCCACCACCCCCATCCCCGGTCCTGTTTGGACGTATTGAACAGGAAAGCTCTTGCAAAAGTCGGCATCTATTCTGGTGCAGAAGCCACTGTTAGATTCAGATTCAGGCTCTGTTTGGTTTAACACTGACAGCACGATTCAAGTTGTGTGTTTCTGATTTTTTTTTTTTTTTTTTTTTTTATGAAAACCCGAATCATTTGTTTCATGATTTATTTAGTCTACATGGAACCAATATTATTCACGCCATGCTTTATTTACCTTTGCTGATTTTGTGTTGAAATGTGTGTGTTTTCATGTTTGTTATTCGATCTTCTAAAAGTTTTACCACCAAGAAAGTTGAAATGATCTTGCAAGTGGTCCCCATTCGAATGGACAACATACATTTTCTTCTTGTTATCTGTGTGCAGTTAACATGTCTGTTAATTTTTGTTTTTAAAGTTGATTATGTGTTTGTAAATAAACCTTCTCCTCTCGTTAGCATTATTGCGAGGCCGGACGCTTAGGTGCCAGGGAATCTGATGCGCCGTCTGACACCAGCCATGTGCAGTAGAGCAGAGATGCAAGGAATCCAATACTTCACGATATCCACCTCGGACTAATCAGATCTGAGTGTGAGACGTCAGCCTTCCAGAGTACTTGAAGTTATCGGTTTTTCTACACTGAAAGCCACATACACACATATAGATAGATGGTTGATTGGTAGATAAGGATACGTTTTGTTTTGTTGTTGTTTTTTGGTAGTGTGTGATCAATCCTTTGATCAGAAAATGAATATTGTCACCGTGTTGATTTATTCCTTTGCTTGTTGTTAGGACTAAACCTAGTAGTACTCTGTGTGTGTGTGTGTGTGTGTGTGTGTGTGTGTGTGTGTGTGTGTGTGTGTGTGTGTGTTTTGACTCTTTTCATTCGGACCCCGTTGAATCTGCCTGTCTGTGACTGATGTAGGCCGTTTTGCTCATTTTCAGACGTTTTTTTTATATACTGTCCGGAATTCAGTTTCACTCTTTTGAGAGAATGCATACATGGTTGCTGTAAAAATATCCATTGCAAGATGATGCCAAGGAGACCAGTAGCTTGCAACACAATACGCTTACTGTCATATTTAATGCCAAATATGACAGTAAGCGTATGGTGGGGAGGCTCCGATAAGCAGAAAGCAGGAGGTTAAAGTGGCATGCATGAGAGGAACAGACCAAAAAGAACAAGAACAGACAAACAGGTGAATACAGACAGACAGTTTGATAGACAGATTTCAGTGATTGATTCGTTCTTGGTGATAATCGCCGGAGGCTTTTGATAAAGAACATTCGTATGAAATTACGCAGAAGTGGATGCCCTGCTTGCTTTATTTCTTTTTCCTTTTTTGCTGAAGTTAGAATTGAACGACAATCAGGACACCATAACCTATATGTGGTCTCTTATATTTTGTGAACCAAGATCATTGAAGAACAAAGGGGGCATGTGGCGTTACGTAATTTAGTGCTGATATATCTATAAGAGAAGGCGCACATAAGTTGGATTTCATTTGTTGTCGTCTGATGAATGAATTATATAACAATGTACTGAAATCCCTGTCCGTTAAAAAAAATTAATTACAAAGTTTTTTGTTCATCCTCACAAATAGTTGATATTGATCTGTATGTTTGTTGTCTTTCCCAACCATTTTCTTTCTAAAATGCTCTATTGAACCCTCTCTCTCTCTCTCTCTCTCTCTCTCTCTCTCTCTCTCTGGTCTGATTTGTTTGCTTAAATATTTTTTAATCTAATGTTTCTCTTTTTTATTCACGTCGTGTGTGGTTTTCACCGAGATACCTTATAAGAAGGACCGCGCAGGACCAGTAAGTCTGACTGAATGTGAAAAGACCAACAGGACATGTATTTTTGTATCAACAGCGATTAAAACAAGACAAATGAAGAAATTCAGAAGTTGAGTATCCCGCTCCTTTTGGTAAATTCTAAACCGGAATATGCCTCTTTTCTATGAAGATAGCGGGGAAAGGGGATGTTTGTCCCTTTTTTTTTTTTTTTTTTTTTTTTGGGGGGGGGGGGGGGGGGGTTGTTATTTCGTCTGTGTTGTTCTCAAATGAGTTCTGCTTATTCGTTCTGTATCTGTAATTTATATTGAATCCATGTATTTACACAAATTTTTAACTTTTTTTTTTTAGGGTTTGTCTGTGTCTAACCCCCAGTCCACCACACACCATCTATCCAACTCACGCGTACCTCCCCGTTGTCCTTTATCCCGCCCAATCGCCTTTACATGTGTACTTTCTAGTACAATAGAACAATAGTTATATCTGTGATGTTGTGTTAGATTGTTCACCATTCTTGTTACATTATGGAAAGGTCCGTCTTGTGGGTACCCCAACATTAAAACGAAAATGATTGTTATTTGTTCTTTTTTGTACTATAAATTCTTTGTTGTTCAGGACTGAATTGTTGGAATCGTTCCTGATAAGCTCGTATAGTTACTGTTGCAAACTTTTGTTGCTATTTTAGAGGAGTTTTTTGTGGCGTTTCTTTCGGCTTTTTTTTTTTTTTTTTTTTTTTTTTTTTTTTTCCTTTTCTGATCATTACTTTTTGTTTCATGTTTTTGTCTCGTGTGAGAGCTCTGTTGAAACTTCCATGTCGAATGGTGTGTTCTGCTCTACTTGAATGTAAACTGTTAAGTAAGGAAAACTCTTCTCAGACACGGGAGAAAGTGATCAATATGTCCGCCATTGTCTCTTCTCTGTCAAGAATCATGTTCCTCAACGTGCTGTGGAATTTGCTTAAGGAGTGGCAACTGTTGTGTATCTTGATTTTTAGAACGGATGCTCATTGACTTCTGATTTTCCCACTTAATTAAGAGGACTTAGAGGAGGGGGAGGTACTTTAATATATGACTGGAATTCATTTTTCATGAGGTATATTCTTATTCATTTGCGGTCTTTGGAAACACTTCGGTTCGGTCTTGCCTTTTTTTTCGGGACGAAACCTTACAGTATATTCGTGTTCCTTTTTCTGAAGTTTGAGACCCAAAAATGTTTGGTTTTTTTTCACATGACAGTGTGATCGAATTCTAAATATTTGGTTGCACAGGTGTGCTTTTTAAACTACACATATGTTCAATGTTTATATGGTGTGACCGGTATATTGTTTATACGTACATACTTGCGTGCGCGCGCGCACACACACACACACACACACACACACACACACACACACGCGCGCGCGCGCGCGCGCGCGCGTTCACAAATGCTTATAGAATCACGAGCATGTTCACAAATTCAAACATACACACGTGAACAGTTTTTGGTGGGTGGGTTGCGTTATGGCGGCCTGTGGCTATGTTGTCTCCAAACACTACCGTGCGACAAGACGAAACGGGTGTGGCTGTGCGCAATGGAGCGATAGCGAGCAGCAAAGGAGTACGGGGACTGAAGGAACAAGGAAGACAAGACTGGGAAGGAGGGGGGGGGGCAAACGGTTACGGGGAACCTAACAATAAGTGTAAAAAGTAACTGATTCTAAACAATGTACTTCTGACTATACAACCAAAGTACATGCGCAAACCAACTTCTACATCCTCGGAAGATGCTTTTTTATGCATACGTATAGTTACAATTTGACACGTGCTATCCAAACCCAATCACTTATTGAATGATGTGGACTTGCTTTATTGTTTTTTCGAGGACAACCAGTTTGACAGCGTTGTGAACTTGTTTTGATGTTGTTTGGGTTTTTTTTTTTTTTCAAGATCAAACAATGTAAATACAAAATGGAATTTGTTGTTTTAGGTTTGAAAAAAAAACCAACAATTCTTACCGCTTTCACCTTGGCTGTGAAACGTAGCCTGAATAGATACTGTATATGGAGTCCCGCTGACACTTTTTTTAACGTTTTGCGTAAGTGTGTCCAAGGCGCACGTGGACAGACCATTGCTGATCGTCCAAAAGATCAGTGCAACTCACGAGGACTCTGAAAAAAAGAGAACTCCATCATGGCTGTGTGCTTACAAACAACGCCTGTGAAAAGCTCAATACAATCTGTATCAAGTCAGTACCCAAATGTAAACTGCATTGTCATTTACAGGTAAGTGATGTATTTGCATTTTGACGCGCCATATGATTTTGAATACTTGTCTAATGAATTCAGGAATACTCATCAATTTTCTACATTTTATGTGAAAAAAAAAAATGAATGTAAGATTTTTTTTAATCTCTCGTCGTATATTTATTATGTCCATATTGCATAAAGTTTTTTTCGTCCAATATGGGACCATAAAACTGCTTCTTTCATCATCAATCTCTTTTTTAAGCATAAATGGACACTAAAGCACTTCCAAAATAGATGGAGAAAATGTTTTCATGTGCAGAAGTCGTCAATTGAGGACCCACTTCCATGCACCCTGATACAGAATGTAACGACACAGTCTTTGACCCTGGTTATTGAATGAACAGACCTCGGTGTGTTTGCCATTTTCTTTTCTTTTCTGTTTTTTTTTTTTTTTTTTTTTTTTTGTTTTGTTTAGTTTTTTTTGTTGTTTTTTTTTTTTGGTTAATTCAGTCCATGTTGTATGTTCCTGGTTAGAGTTGTTGAAGTTGGTGTGACATGACAAATACCGTTGCTTATCGCGCGAGTAATACTAGGGTATGGGGGAAAAAATCCGCTTCAGCGTGTCAGTATCTGTCTGCAGGGAGGCGACGCTACCATACAGTACCATATTAATTATTATCTGTCCACATTGATAGATGCTGTTCTACTCTAGGATCTTAGAAAACACGCAGTTTTTTTACCACCATGCTCCTTTTTGTCTACTTTATATTTCAGATTCGAGAACAGCCTATAAAAATCAGTGAGAATGTCTATTGCAGACTTTGTATTGCTTTCCATAAATGTAAGTATTGCTGTTGTTTTGCGTGAATGGGTGTCTGCCGATCGGTGTTTTTTTTTGTCGGTTGGTTGGTTGGTCGATTGGTTGTTTTTTCAGCCATGATAATTTGCCTACAATATTTGTATTGAAGTGCGTTTAATAATGTCATCACCCTTCTCGTTCAACATTTAGTACTTTGTGAAAGCCCAGTTCCTCTAGTGGAGGGACTGAAAAAATATCCATCAAACACCTTTTCGTTTTAAAAAAAAACTATGTGACTACGTGCGGCCGCTGTGCCGATGAGAGTTCATGGTCTTTATAACCTTACCATACATACGTTTCACAGCTGTGAAGTCAATTGAGATCCAGGTCTTCTGTGAATGAGGGCGTTTAGGGGGTTAACCAGTTTGGCTTGCTTCCAAAACAGTAATCGTTCTGGTGGCGTTTAGGGAAATTCTAACCTGGCTTCAATATTTTATGTGGTTTGCATGCTTTCTATCATTCAATGTTACCCCCATCTAGGGTTCGAGTTTTGTGTGTTTGTGGGAGGGGGTGTGTGTGTGTGGGGGGGGGGGGGGGGGGGGGGGGGGGGGTGCTTGCGTGTGTGTGTGCGTGTGTGTGTGTGTGTGTGTGTGTGTGTGAGAGAGAGAGAGAGAGTGTGTGTGTGTGTGTGTGTGTGTGTGTGTGTGTGTGTGTGTGTGTGATCTAAATACCTGAACACTATTTTGCTTTTGTTTTACCGTTTGCGTGTGTGTGTGTGTGTGTGTGTGTGTGTGTGTGTGTGTGTGTGTGTGTTTGAGAGAGAGAAAGAGTGTGTGTGCGTTTATGTGTGTGTGTGTGTGTGTGTGTGTGTGTGTGTTTGAGAGAGAGAAAGAGTGTGGGTGCGTGTATGTGTGTGTGTGTGTGTGTGTGTGTGTGTGTGTGTGTGTGTGTGTGTGTGTGTGTGTGTGTGTGTGTGATCTAAATACCTGAAAACTATTTTGCTTTTGTTTTACCGGTTTTAAAGCCTTTAAAGCTCTCATTTTGTCTTCTCATGGTGCCACAATCTCTGTGCAAAGAATAAAGAAAGGTAGTAGCATCGGGTTTATCTCCAGACACCGGCGGGTCTGTCTGGTCTGACAGCATACTGTGTACTTATTCACTTCCGCGTGACTGCATCAGGATAAAACACATGTACAAAACGCAGAACTGCACTTAAAAGATACAGACGTAGAATAAAACACATGTACAAAACGCAGAACTGCACTTAAAAGAAACAGACGTAGAATAATACACAGGTACAAAACGCAGAATTACACTTAAAAGAAACAGACGTAGAGAAAAAACACATGTACAAAAGGCAAAATTGCACTTAAGAGAAACAGACGTAGAATAATACACATGTACAAAACGCAGAACTGCACTTAAAAGAAACAGACGTAGAATAAAACACATGTGCAAAACGCAGAATTACACTTAAAAGAAACAGACGTAGAATAAAAACACATGTACAAAACGTAAAATTGCACTTAAAAGAAACAGACGTAGATTTTTTTTTTTTTTTTTTTTTTTTTTTTTTTTTTTTTTTTTTTTTTTGTCCCAGCCTCTGCACCACCTCAGAGGCAGTGCACCCACGCCGCTCATTCCGACACCCCCGTCCACAGCCACAGCCCGGTCGGTCCCGCCGCTGCCCCGGCACCGGCAAATCCACAGGGAACAGTCAATGTCAAGTCGTCAAGAGGCAACCCACCGGAGGAGACACTGTACTGCTGCCGAGTCACTTCGGTGGTGTTCAGTGGAGCCTGTTCTGATCTAACATACACAGGACACCACCTACTAAGCCCCCTACGTACGACAATAATTGCTTAGTCGCGGAGCCGGCGTGAGTGAGCTCCCCCTCCGGAGGGCGCCACCACGTCTGTCAAACGACAGCCCCCACGGACTCGCCGATACCGGTGACCCCGACGGAACCGAACCAAGACCACAGACGTGGAGAGAGGACATCGAAATTGAGGTCACCATGAGAGCAGGGCATGAAGGGCCTCAGAATTTGAGACATTTTTTTTTAATGCTGATCGATGAGAATGAGGATGATTAAGATGATGCTACAGATTTCCATTTCGGTCTGAGACTACATGACAGGGCTGCACTCTACGCTTCCTTTCATAATATATCCCGGCGTCAACCAGGCCCGAGAGATACAGGCACCAGCAGTGTTGGTCAGGAAATTTGAGCAACACTCTCAGAAACGCATCCTTTCAGTGGATGAAACTCGACTGTGTGGTCCCAGTCTTCGCAACTGAGTCTGCAGCAAACTCAACTCTGGGTAGGAGCCGGTCAGGGCAGAAAAACTCACATAACTCTGATGGGATTCGAACCCACGACCTCCCAGCCCGGGAGTCCGCGACGCTAACCACTTCGCCACGGCGGCTGGGAAACAGACGTAGGATAAAACACATGTACACATGTACAAAAACGCAAAATTTGCACTTAAAAGAAACAGGCGTGTAGAAAAAAACACATGTAAAACGCAAACTTGCACATGAAAGAAACAAGCGTAGAAAAAATGCATACAAAACGCAAAAATGCACTTGAAAGAAACAGGCATTTTTTGTTGGTGGTGGTGGTGGTGGTGGTTTTTTTTTTTGTTTTGTTTTGTTTTGGTTTTTTTAACAAAATCCAGAGGCAAACCTAACTCCGAGAGCTATCCCGATTTCTATAGCTAACTAATCCTTGTGTAATACCATTGCCAGTGAAGTAGTTTAGTTTCACCTGTATTGATATGTAGCAAGGACCTTGTTTTTTTTTATGAATTTCTAGGTCATGTTCATCTTGATTTAGATCGCACGCACAATAACAAGGCAGAACGGTAAACCAGTTTGTAGATATATCTTTTGATTCCTTACCCTCCGATGAGCTTGACTCAGTTGGATTTTCTTTTGTTTGTTGTTGTTTGTTGTTGTTGTTTTTGGTTGGTTGGTTGTTTTTTTTTTGTTGTTAATTATAGCTCACACACGTTTGAGTATTTCATGCGATGCTCGCAGAAACAAATTTCCACATTTTTAGAAATATCTTTTACTTAGTCTACTTATTATTCCGTATCTTTTTATGACTTAACGAAAGTATTTGAAGTTCGCACTTGGCTGATTGGTGTGAAATTAGCGTGAAGGTTTGCGTGATTATTCATCGGTGTTGTCGTATTTTGGTTCTCGTTTTCGTGTACTGTCCATATGTGGAACAGTCGTGTTTCTTCATTTATCACACACTGTGCATGAACGTCTTCCTAACTATGAAATAGATGCTGCTGTTTATCTTGCCGTAAAGAAACTGAGGGACAATCATGTAAGCAGAATAACAATAAACAAAAAGGCATTTGCGCGAACGAACGAACGCACGCACACACACACACACACACACACACACACACACACACACACACACACACACACACACACACACACACATCCGAACGCACGCACGCACGTGCGCGCATGCACACGCACACACACAAATGCATACACGCGTGCGCAAGAAAGCACACACACACACACACACACACACACACACACACACACACGCACCCCCCCCCCCCCCCCCCCCCCCACACACACACACACACACCCACACACACACCACCTCTGCCTCACCACACATACACGCACGCACGCACCTCCTCACGCACAAACACACCAAAGACGAAAATAATATTGCTTCCAACCACGCAATGGACAACCGCACAGTAGTGGCACAGGCGCCCTTGCCGTTGGCTTATAAACCTGGTCTCTTTGTTTCTGAATGCTTGACTACGGCTACCAACTTGGCCCTAAAAGCTGTGAGGACGTTAAAGTTATTCACTTGACGAAGTTTTCCGTTTGCCTTTCTAAGGTCCGTGTACACCATTAAATACGTCTTCGAAGACAGAGAGAGAGAGAGAGAGAGAGAGAGAGAGAGACAAAATTCGTGAGCGGGGCTTTGATCTGTCCCCCCCCCCCCCCCCCCCCCACTTCCCTATCGACCTGTCAGTCTGATGGTTTACTGTGTATTCTGTACACATGGAAAGCTGTAGATTTTTTGGGGGGGAATCTCCGGAGAAGTTAAACAGCAGACTGTGTTGTTTTGTTTTTTGTTGTTGGTTGGTTGGTTTTTTGTTTGTTTTTTTAACACATGACGTCTGTAAATTGTTTTTTTGTTTGTTGGTTGGTTGGTTTTTTGTTTGTTTTTTTAACACATGACGTCTGTCTATCACTTTACAAATAACGAAATTACTGAGTTGATTCAGTTAACATTCCATGTAATCTCTGCGTGGCTTTATGCATTCATATTATTTACTCTTCAGGAGGTTTGTTTCCTTTTTTTTTAAGTTTTGAGATTCAGTTGTAAAAAGAACTGTTTCTATATCAGTGTCAAACATTTGCTGCATCTATTTGCAGCCATGTATACTGCATCTACTAGCTATTATGTATGTATGTATATATATATATATATATATATATATATATATATATATATATATATATATATATATATATATATATATATACCCTAGCCTTTAGAATGTGTTGCTATGCATAATGAAGCTGCGTAAAAAATAATTTATGTTAGAATCTTGCTGTCCAGTCTTGATAAATTGAAGTAATGCTGCATCTTATTTGGAAGGATTTCTTTTTATCCATCTGGCCTGCCGGCTCTCAGCCCTCAATCATTGCTGCTTTACAGGGGTTTTGGTCTTTGTGTGTGGTATGTGTGAGTTGGTTGTTCGTTGTTGGTGGTGGTGTGTGCCTGCGCACTTTTGTTTTCAGATCTAACTGCAGGTCTGTTAGTCCCAACCTTCAAAAAGTATGTCCCCTCCTCTCTCTCTCTCTCTCTCTCTCTCTCTCTCTCTCTCTCTCTCTCTCTCTCTCTCTCCTTTCCACACACACACACACACACACACACACACACGCACACACACACACACACGTGCGTGTGTGTGTGTGTGTGTGTGTGTGTGTGTGTGTGTGTGTGTACATGTGTGTGTATATACATACATACACGTACATAGTATAAAATAACGCTCTCTTCTAGTCCTGAGCTCCGCACCTTGTCTTGCATGCAACAGTTGTTGACCTCTTTTTACCTGAATAGGAATTCACCATCAACGACTTGTCATTTTACTTGATGTGAGGCTTTTATCATTGTACCTTGGCTTGATGAAGCTTTTAACAGCAAAAATTTGTTAAAATACAAGTCTGAGACATGAAAAGACTTGTATATATATATATATATATATATATATATATATATATATATATATATATAATATAATGTTGAACAGTCTAGTAGTGGGAGAAAAAGCAGGTTTACAATTTTTCCATCATTATATTAATGACTTGGCAAAGATTTCGTAGGAAAAAGCAGGTAGAGAGATGGGGAAAGAGCGGGGGGGGGGGGGGGGGGGGGGGTTTAAAGAAAATAAGAATGAAAAGTCAAGGAAATTCATTTTTACAAAATAAGGTCCCTCACAAGCAGCCTATGCAGACCATCGTCACCCATCTTGAAGACAGAGCTATTCCTATCGCCTGCTCCTAGGCCTTTCGTCCGCTGGATCGGACTCGTCAGGGAGACATGGCTGATAGTATCTGTGCTCCCTTGGCACCAAATAGAAAAAATACCACAGTCTACAATTCCATGGTATTCTCACCATCAAAAGTCAAAAACAGAATCCAGCAGCACACTAAAGCAGCCAGTGAAGGGTAGAAAAGTTAAACGAAAAAGAAAGAAGTGTGGCAATAAAGAAAAATGTTTGCTGAAAAACTAAAATCATGTAGGAAATACCAGGATAAATCTTTGAGTATGTCTGTCTGTCTGTCTGCCTGTCTTCGCCTGCCTCTG
>JADBJO010002253.1:242373-244873 GCA_016801955.1 Conus betulinus
CTGCAGGTCCAGTGTCAAAATATACAGCTTTTAGTTTTTAATCATTGTTTGTCGAACTTAAAGAACATGATCTACTCTAAAAAAACGCTTTTTTTATTTTTTTTTTTTAATTTATTTATTGGCAAGAGGTTTGTTCACTTTTTACGTATGAGTGCCAGTTGTTTTCTTGCTGTCGTCGCATATCGGAAACAGAAAATTTTTTTTAAAAAAAAATGCTTCCGCAAGCTTTCCTCATACTTCTTTTGAAAAGGTTTTCGTTACGCTTTCAGACTTACACTGGCTTGAACATCAGTATCACTTGCATGGCTTTTCAAGCAAGGGCATTTCCTGTCCGCTTCTAATCGTTTCCTGGGAAGCCCATGCAAACTATGACCTATAATCCTGTTGATTATTTACAAATGTAACTATTTGCTGTCTTCTGTATTTTTCAATTTTAGTTTGTTCGTGCGTAATGAGAAACAGAAGAAAATATGTAAACAAACCAACAATGTTAACCAATGTGATATTTTTTACTGATGTTATTGTGTTCCACGTCATCCCCTGGAGTTTTTTGCTTTTGTCCAGCATAATCCACTACACTGTGACATTTTTGCTGTGTCAATTCAAGCACGGAGATATGTCTGATAGATTACTTTTGTTGCTTCCATTGGTTTAATCCACAGACGCAGTGATTTGTTCCAGCACTGCTTATTTTATGGATTTGCTATTTTGTTTGTCTGTTTATCTGCCTGTTTTGACGAGCGTAATCTTTTGTGAGGTCGCGAAATTGATTACTGTTAATGTATGCATAATGAGGACATTCGGAATTTTATTCATCTCCATTGTTTACCATTGGCTCTATTTACACTATCATATAAATGCTTTTGGAAGGCCGAAGAAAAATATTCAACCACTTTGTCGGCGTTTGACTTGGGGCCTTGGCTCTACTTGCGCTATGACCAAGCCGAGTTAGAAAGGACACAGTTTTAACAGCAACAATCAGTGTGTTCATTTTCTGGCAGGCGGCGACAAAAAGAGCAAGCAAGAAACATAACTGACCACCATTGATGTTCAAAGCTTGACCATGTCTCCATTTTCTCTGCTGATGTCGTTTTAGTAGACCAGAAAGAAATAGAACAGCACCATGAATGTTCAAAGTCTAAACATAGCTGCATTACTACAATTAATATGTCCGTCGGTAGGTTTTGTTTTTTTGTTTTTTTTGTTCGTGTTTTCGCAGGTCAAGGAAAAAATATAACAACACTATATTCATCTGTCTATCGCTGTAAATTCACAATATGCAAATTTTGAACATGCCAAGGGAGAAATATAACCGCACGTCTATATCTGGTCGTGGCTGGCTATGTTTTCACAATGAAATATGCATTTTTGAACAAGTCAAAAGAAGAAATATAACAGCACAGCAACTTTTTTATCTTATCGTTTTTGTATTTTGACAATGAATATGACATTTCTAAACAGCCCAAGGAAGACATTAAACATTGCCTTCTTTTTTTTTCCCTAACCTGACTTTGGATTTTTCAAATATGCCAGTCTTTAACAGACCAAAAAAATAATACAGCAGCACCATTGATGTCTATTGTCTAACCATGGCTTTTCTTTCCTCCATACGAATGGACCATTTTGAAATATGCCAAAGAGGAAATACGACAGTGCCATGGGTGTTTACAATCTGACTTTAGCTGTTTCTCAGTATGGATATACCACATTTGAGTGGGCCAAAGAAGAAATATAGCAACACTATCGGCGTTCATACTTTGACCTTGGCTCTCTTTTCAGTTTGAATGTGCCATTTTTTTTCATCAGCCAAAGAAGAAATATAACAGTACCATCGGTGTTTATAGTGTGCTTAAGGCTTTTTTTTTTATTATGAAGGTGCCATTTTTATTTCATCAGCAACAGAAGAAATATTACAGTACCATCGGTGTTTATAGTCTACTTTTTCTTATTTTGCATGTGCCATGTTTTTAATAGGCCAGGGAAGAAATATAACACCTTTTAATGTGTTTATTGTCTGACTGATTCTTTCCTCACTATCAGTGTGCCATATTTGAACCAATCAGGCCAGGGAAGATTAATAAGAACGTCATGGGTGTTCGTTGTGTGAGCTCTAATCTGTTGTCATCACAACAGTGCCGTTTGTGAACAGGCCCAGGGAGAAATCTTAACAGCATTATCAAAGCTTATTGTCTGACGTCAGTTCTGTTTTGGATATGAATGTCATTTTTTTTCCCAACAGGCAAAGAAATAACTATGATAACTCTATTGGTGTTCACTGTTCGGCACTCTTGGCTCAAGTTTCTTCAGGACTGTGCCAGTTTAAGAGGCCTAGTAGGAAGCGTAACTACTTCATGTGTGTTTCTTGTCTGGTTTTGGTTCTCTTTTCACCAGGAATATGCTGCCTTTGAACAGAACGGGCCGGGGGAAGTGTATAGGAGCGCCATCGGTGTTCTGTGATTGACCTGGGCTCTATTTTCATATTGGACGTGTCATTCTTTTT
>JADBJO010002253.1:249873-254873 GCA_016801955.1 Conus betulinus
CCCCCCCCCCCCCCTCTCCTTCCATTCCCGCCAACCTCCCTCCCTCTTCCACACCGCATTCCTTGCGTCCTCCCCCTCATTCTTCCCCCCCCCCCCCTCCCTCGAGCCTTCCCTACATGTTCAGTACTATTTTTTTCAACTATACGTATACACATGTGCGCACATCACACGCATACGCTCACACGCACACACACACACACACACACACACACACACTCACACTCACACACACACACACACACACACACACATACGCGCGCAAGCTCACACGCACGCACGCTCACACACACACACACACACACACACACACACACACACACACACACACACACACACACACACACACACACACACACACACACACACACACACACACACACACACACACACACACACACACACACATGTACTCATCTATGATTCAGGATTTTTTTTTCAGTTATTCATATAATTTGTAAATAAACATAACCGAAAAGTGACTGAAACAAGCTAATCTAATATCATGTTTTCCTTGTTTACATACAAAAAGAGGCTCATAATCAGTTTCTGGTTGTGTGTTCTCAAATAACTTTGTGCAGTTACACGTATCTTCAGAGCCATTTTTTTCTTTCTTCTAAAGTTTTGGCCCTGCTTTGATGGCACAGGAAACAAAAACACAAAGAGCCTGGCTTCCTGCATCCTTTATTTGGTGGTTGTGATGTGCAGAAATGTGTAATAGTATACTCCAAGCATGCACATTCTAATTTTCATTTTGAAACTTCATGATATAAGATCATATCATATTTCAATGCTTTTTGTGGGTAATGTGTTTCAGTTTTGCACGTTTTGTTGTTAAACGTCTGTTCTTTGATTTGATTTAGGATTTGTGAGTGAGTCACGAATCAGTCCACGTATGCATGTATTAAAACACAATGGCATCGTACATAAGAAATGTGATTTCAAAGGCCGACAGACAGTAGGGTTATCTTGTGGTCATTCACTAATCCTTCATTTTGATTCATTCATCAGGAACGTTAATCGTAACCTTACTCTGTGTAGGCAAGACAATGAGGCTGTCAAAATCCACCCAATATCATCAGAGTCGTACTGCTAGATGACGAATACTTTGTCGCTTGTATGAGTGTCTCAAATAAAGATGCTATCTTCTCTTTCTTAAAAGAATTACCTATAATCAGATCGTTTTCGTTAAACTGATGTGCAGGTGAAAATTGTGTATTCTTTTACTTATTTGCAGTTGGCGATGTAGATGTTATCCGTCTTAGCATGTACAGCCATTGTAAGCACGTACGGCTACTGTATAATGTATACACAATTAAGAGAGTTTATTATGAATGTCTTACTTGTAGTTAAAAGAATACGCGAGGAAACTCGTTCAGTTGTTTCTGACTGTGTCAGGAAAAGAGTATATTTGTTCTTTTTTGGTTTCAGGACACATTCAAGGATCCTGTCAGATGCTTTTGCATTTGTAGCTTCAACACTGTGCTAGAAACAGATGATGTGTATACAAATTATCGGTGTAACACAAATTCGAGATTTTCAACAAAAACCAAGAAATTAGATCAGAACTGATTTGGATCAGCATGTTACAAATTGGTAGCTAGAACACCCCTTTGTTTTCTGAACCTCATCACTTGGGGTAAAAGCAAAATGGATTGATAAAGGTAATTGCATTCCTCATGTTCTTTAATTATTTCTTGATAAGCCCATATATATATATATATATACAGAGAGAGAGAGAGAGACTGTTTTCAAAATGATTCGTATTCGAGGTTTTTTTTGTATTATTCATGTAATTTGTGGCTATGCACACACATCCAAGACAAATTTGCCCGCAGGAAGCAAACTGCGCTTTGAGAAAACTGTCTTCTACCAAAAAATAAAAATAAAATAACGGTGGTGATACTGAGGGGCACAGGGGTGGGATGGGGGGGGGGGGGGGATTTCTCATCTGTTTACATGCCACACTTTATCGAACGTCGCACACATGTCACCAGAATGTGATTGCACATATCTAGAGCACGTGTAACATGTAACGACTGCCACAAAGTAACAGATGCAATTCTGCATTGTGTTGCTTGTTTATCAATCTTATTATTAACGTTATAAACAAATATCCAGAGTGCTTGTAACTTGTGTAACTTCTGTCACAAACTAAGAGATACAACTCTGTATTATATCATTTGCTTATCAGTCTTGTCAGGGATGAATTTGAACATCATCTACTCCACATCGGTCTAAGGGAAACTATATTTATCAGGTCATTTTGGTGTTTCTGCTTTCACAAGGTCGTGTTTCTGTGCTGCTTTGGGGGTATTCACAAACGGAATTTTCGTTCAGTTTTGTTGTGCAGTTGTTACTGTTTGGATTAACATTCCATATCCCTGAAGGAAATGAATTATTAGAATCAAGGACACCTGTACTGATCGTTTTCTCAGATGGTTTATCAGGTATACTTCAGGCTTCAAGGAGGCGAGGGAGAGGAGGTCTTAAATGAAGAATACCTGTATTGATTGTTTTTTGTGGTATACTTCAGGCTTCAAGATGGAGGGGGGGGGGGGGGGGGGTCTTCAGTACAAAACTCTCCTGGCCTGGGAATTCTGTGCCAGTAGCCTAAGTCTCTGATTTTTTTTATTGTCTCCACAAGATTTTTTTTTTATCGGTAGTGGTTAACATTATCATTCTCGAAAGCCTTTACACTTTTCTTCCTGTTCAAAGTTTATGTCAGATTCTCTTAAGTTATCTGACAGCCAGATGGTGAAACTGTAAGCACCGTCTCCAACTGGACACAAACTGTCCATTCTGCAGTGTGTGTTTGCCTGCTTATGTATTTCTGTTGCATCAAAAAATTCTCTAAATCTTTTTCCTTTTTTTTCTGTTGTGGTTGATGAATCAGGAAAATGACTGGCACCCCAGGTATGACATGCTAAGAGCACCTTTATTAAGGATGACAGTAGTCCTACCATTGTGATACGCATTGGTGTTGATAATCACCGGTGACAAGTGGTTTTTTTGCAGACCTTACAATCAGAAGTTCGAACCATTGTAGGGTCGGATTTTTATGGCTTGGAAACCCTGTCCTGTTACTGAGCAGAAAATTTTAAGACGGTAGAAGGAGAGTGTTACGCTCCGCCCTTCATAGCAATGTGCCCCAGACACTGTGAGTGTCCACAGTTTACGGTCATTAGGCTGTGCCACTTCATCCGAGTGATCGGTTTACAGCTACCATCTGAAGAAGTATGCATAAAGATGGAGAGTGAGAGAAGAATGGCTGTAGTGTCCACGTAGACGACGAATAGATACAGCTGAGAGGATGAATTGAGCACAGGGTGAATTCCAATCACAGACGTCTTGCCCTTAAGGATGAGTTACCGACAGGTGAGCGTTTAGGTGTGTCTACATCCCAGTTAGAAGCCAGTTAACGGTACTGAACCAATCATACCAGCCGCTGCGGCGAAGTAGTTAGCGTCGCGGACTATCGGCTGGGAGGTCGTAGGTTCGATTCCAGTCATACCCAATATTTTTGTGGGATTTTTCTGCCCCGACCGGTTCCTGCCTAGAACTGAATTTGGCTGGCACCACACCGTCGAGTTTCGTCCACATAATGAATACGTTTCTGAGAGTGTTACTCAGATTTCTTGAGCAACCCTGCAGGTGTCTGTTCTCTTGGGCCTGGTTGACGCGGGCTATATCATGAAAGTGAGGGAAGAGTGCAGCCGTGTCATGCAGTCTCAGACCAGAAAGGAACTCCAGTGCATCACCTCCGTCATCTTCATCCACACCAATCAACATGAAAAAAGAAAGTTTCAAGTGTGTGGCCCTTTATGCCCTGCTCACATGGTGTCCTCATTTTCGATCATCTCTCCACGTTTAGGGGTTTAGTTCTGTCGGCATCATTGGTATCTGCGAATTTAAGGAGACAGTCGTTGGACGGACGTGGTGGCGCCCACCGGAGGGAGAGCTTACTCACACTGGCTCTGCGACTGAGCAATTGTTGTCGTCAATTGCTGCTTAACAGGTGGTGTCTTGCGTGTGTTCGATCATAGCACATACCACTGAACACCACCGAAGTGACTCGGCAGCAGCGCAGTGTCTCCTCTGGTGGGTTGCCTCATGACAAATTGGTATTGACTTCTCCCTGCGGTTTGCAGGTGCCAGGCTGTGTGGCTGTGGACGGGGATCCAATGTGCGGCATCGGGGCAACGCCACTGAGGTAACATAGAAACAAGACAGCAAAAAAAAAAAAAATGAAATGAAATGGAATCAAATAAATAAATGAGTATATACTACTACAACTAAGAAGATGGAAGAAGGAGATGGTGTGGTTTAAAACAGGAAGAAGTAATTCAAAATTGTTTGTAGTGGAGATGGAGTGGTTTAAAACAGGAAGAAGTAATTCAAAATTTCTCCTTCTTCTCTCTGCTAGTCTCATGTTTATGTAAACTTAGCAACAGGGATTACATATCAGACCGAAAATTCGCTCTCTATTCATGTATTTCGCTTTCATTTACATTCAAAGTGAATGTGATTTTTTTTAACTGATTTCGGGTTCAAAAGATGGAATACTGTGTCCAACTGATTCTGATTCTCCTGGTTTTATTTACTTACAATTGTACGAAAATACCTTTATTCCGTAAAATCAAATCTGGCCCCTAACGATCGTGTCTGTGTGTTTATTAAAAAATGTATGTCAGACTGCGGGATTGGCTGAATTTTCCGAGCGCCCAGGCGATTGGTGATAATGAGTAGGGTCGTCCAGGTGTTGACCATCACACATTGCACTGGTACCAGCCTAGAGGGAAGATGGGAATGATCAGAAAGATACATATCCAAGTGCGCAGCTGACTAGCTCCAAGTTTGGGACTCTGCCATTTACATTGATGTGCCGAAATTGTCGTTGCTTTGTTAAGTCTGTCGACTAGTTTTCAATGCGATCGTCGTCAAATCTCCTTTTAAAACCGTACACATAATAACATTGTTACGTGCTCTCTCTCTCTCTCTCT
>JADBJO010002253.1:262373-267373 GCA_016801955.1 Conus betulinus
GAGACGGGGTTAGTTCCGCCAAGGACACAGAGTACAGGACTAGACACAATGCATTTCGACCTCTTGGGTCTTCTTCAGGTTAGGACAGTGACAACAACAAGAAGCCACTTAACTGCTATTAGCTGCTCTCTGTTCGTCTCGCAATCCAAAATGCATTGTGCCTAGTCCCGTACTCTGTTTGTCTGTGTCTTTGGTGGTAACTAACCCTTTCTCTTTACAAGTTTTGCTGACAGACAGACAAACGTACGAACATGGATGACAACGTCACCTCCCTGGCGGAGGTCGCCCAGAAGAGCAGGTGGGAGAGCGCAGGCCACTGTCAATGTCAAACAGATCCTTAGATATCCGGATCCCCGCCACTATTTTACTGGTTTTCATGTCAATGTCAAGCAGATCCTTTAATCCGGATCCCCGCCACTATTTACTGGTTTTCCTGTCAATGTCAAGCAGATCCTTTAATCCGGATCCCCGCCACTATTTACTGGGTTTTCATGTCAATGTCAAGCAGATCCTTTAATCTTCCGGATCCCCGCCACTATTTACTGGTTTTTCCTGTCAATGTCAAGCAGATCCTTTAATCCGGATCCCCGCCACTATTTACTGGGTTTTCATGTCAATGTCAAGCAGATCCTTTAATCCGGATCCCCGCCACTATTTACTGGTTTTCCTGTCAATGTCAAGCAGATCCTTTAATCCGGATCCCCGCCACTATTTACTGGTTTTCCTGTCAATGTCAAGCAGATCCTTTAATCCGAATCCCCGCCACTATTTACTGGTTTTCCTGTCAATGTCAAGCAGATCCTTTAACCAGGATCCCCGCCAGTATTTACTGGTTTCGTATTTGGACCTAGAGCATACCCCCCCCCCCCCCCCTCCCCCCCCAAAATTATTCTAACATTAAATTTTGTGAAATCGCTTCAGAAGTATTCGCATGTGTTTGCTGTCCAAACGGCAGACTGAATGGAGACAAGAAGGTATTAAGAACACGTTGCAGAAACGAGCGGGGGAGTGCAGAGATTAGATTAGGGGGGGGGGGGTGTGACAGACACAAACAGGCAGGCAGAGAAACAGAGGGCAAATAGGAGACAGACAGACAGACAGACAGACGGGCAGAGAAACAGAGAGAGGGCAAGTAGGGGAGAGAATGAGAGAGAGAGAGAGAGGGACAGAGATAGAGAGAGAGAGAGAGAGAGAGAGAGAGAGAGAGAGAGAGAGAGAGAGAGAGAGAGAGAGAGAGAGAGAGAGAGAGACGCAGAGCGAACAAGACAGACAGACATCGACAAAAAGTCACGTTCGCTCCTTTTCAAAACGTGACATGAGGGGACACAACCTCATGCGGACACTGATGAAACCGAGCGAGATTCCTCCCTGGTACATTTCCCGGCCAATACCGGCTTAGGTTTGTTTTGTCACCCTGTGGGCCGTGGGGGAGAAGAGAGGGGGGGGGGGTGTGGATGTGGACAAATGAAAGAATTTAGAAAGGTGAACAAGTGGTTAATGGTTATTACAGGCGTTCAGGGAAGTTGGGTGGGTAGGTCAGTGCAAGTGTCGGGGGCGCTGTGTCGGTGTTGTGTGGCGGCTGTTTCTCCTTTGTTGGCTGGCATGTCTCGGCTTGCCCCGGCTGTCTCCTGCTGTCGCTCCGCGCAGTCTGCCTCTCCGTTTGTTTAATCTTGGACTTCCTTGACACCACTGGGGGGGGGGGGGGGGGGGGGGGGGGGGGGGGGGGGGGGGGGGGGGGGGGGGGGGGGGGGGGGAGAGAGAGAGAGAGAGAAGAGAGAGAGACAGAGAGACAGACAGACAGACAGAGACAGACAGACTGAGAGAGAGAGACTGAGAGAGACACAGAGAATGTGTGTGTCTGTCTGTCTGTCTGTTCTGTCTGTCTGTCTGATTGTGAGAAAGAGATAGAGAAATAGAGAGGCAGGGGGTGGGGGTCGTCTTCCATGGGCTATGCTGCTGAGCAGTCTTTGTTGGTGGGTGTGGCTGAATCATGTAACTGTGAAGACTCGCATCCGAGCACAGTGGGATCATTGCAAGATGCTGTAGTGGGTGCGGACGTTGAAGACTTCTACGGTTCCTGGCATGTTCCATCCATCTCCTCCAGCTCTTCTCAAAGGAGGCGAAGGCCTTCTCTTGTCGAGATTCGCCATTTGCTTGCCTTGGCATGGGATTCAGATTCTCTCGGGAGAATGCCGCCGTACTTCAGGTGATCTTTGGTACAGTCCAATAATCTCTGGCCTTTTCATCTTCCTGTGGACCTGAACGACTATCCCGTGCAGGGTCTGTCGTGACATGCAGACCATGTCCACGAGAATCACCTGTTCCGTCCATCTCAGCCGGCTCATGAGGATCATGGCTTCGACACTGGATGGTCCGGTTCTGACCAAAACTTCTTCTCGCATGGTCACCTAGTTCTGCCGTCCGATGCCAGATTACTCGAAAGCGTCTTGTATGGAAACTCCCGAGCTGCTTGATACCAAAGATCACCTGAAGTACGGCGGCACTTCTCCCGAGAGAATCTGAATCCCATGCCAAGGCAAGCAATATGCTTTGGCCTTAGTTGCCGTTTCAGCAGCAGTTCAACACGGGAGAGGCAGAGGTGCCCAAATGCTTGACCAGTATGCTTACGCGTGTCGCTTTCTGCGTGACCAGGAAACCATCACAAGACATATTTCCACAGGTATGTGGAGCTGTCCGCTTTTCTCTGGCTAAGTGCCAGCAGAATTTAAACTAGGAGGGGCTACGAGCCTAGGGCAGCTATATCTTTCGTTGAAACTGATGGTGAGCCCAAAACGTCGGAAGACTCAAACAAATCTGTCGACGATAAGCTGAAGATGAGCTTTTGAGCGCGCCATGAGGGTGCAATCGTATGCAAAGAGCGCCTCAGTCAGTAGCTTTTTCGGCACCTTGGTCCTGGCGATCAGTCGTCAGAGGTCAAAGACAGAGAGCCATCCATTCCATATCTGATGCAAACTTCTTTCTGAAGAGCATGTATGTAGTAGTTTAGCATACACCTGAAAAAAAAAAGAAGAAAAAACAGGTTAAAGAGTATAGGAGAAGGTGTGCAGCCCTGCTTCACTCCGTTGGAGATGCTGAAAAGTGTTGAGCTATATCGCCCCCTGGCAAGGACATAGACAACTCTATCATTATGGAACAAGCACGGGAGCTGAAAGAGTTTTCGTGGACAGCCGAATTTTGCGAGGACATTATTAGACTGCTACTCTGTTTATAATATCGAAGGTCTTTGTAAGGTCGAAGAATACCGCTGGTCGCTGAATGGACCTGGGCCTGTCTCACCTTAAAGACCATGTTGTCTGTGCTGAGGGCTGGTTTGAAGTCAAGCTTAGCCTCTGGCTAGTGTCTGTTCAAAAAGGAGCTGATCAGTTGGCTCAGGACTTAATTTTTGCCAGCTGAGGAATTTTTCTGCAATTCCCACAGTCTGTTTTGTTGTCTTTCTTAAAGAGAGAGAGAGACCATGAGGATCTCTGATGTCCTGTGGCATACTCTTTTTCACAGATGCTTGTTAAGGTTCTTGGAAAAATCATCCACAGTCTCAGGGTCTGCTGCTTTGAAGAGCTTTAGCAGGAATGTCGTTCCTTCCCGACGTCTTTCCGGACAAGACAGTTTCATTGGCCTAATCCAAACGCGGTTCATGTCAAGATGATTCATTGTGGGCTTGTGCTCGACCGATTGTCTGGCCTGCAGTGAAAGGCCTGTTTGAAGAGTTTAGGACTGATCTCTCCGGTGTTCAAGGATGTTGCCTTTGTCTTGAGCCTAGAGTCGCAAGGAGGCCAGAAGGGATGAGCAGAGTAGTGCAGGTCTTCTGCATACATCACACAGCTGTCAATCAGCTGAAAGCTCCGTGGAGTTCTGTGTGTCCCTGTATTGCTGACCTGACCTGTTTGTCGACCCCACAAGCCATCCTTCATCGTGTGGAGCTTTCTCTGTGCTACTTTCTCAGGGTCCTTTTCTTTTTGCATGTGGAGTGATGCCATGATGCCATTCAGTGAAAGCTGTTGTTGCTGCTTCTCTTTCTTATCCACATCAGTTTCGGTGAACGTGTCCTTGAGGTCCGAGGACGTCATTTGCCGACCGTATTCTACGTGTTTGAATTAGTGTCATTTCTCTGTGGGGTCTACATGTGATGATTCATGTTTATTCAGTGTATCAGAGCTGTCGTCCTTCCTGGGTACTCCATGCGTGAATAGAGAAGGAGGGACAGGGTAACCTCAAGATTCTTATCAAACCAGATTCATTTGTTATGTAACCAAGGGGGATTCAAAACTGTTTGAAGATGAGTCATGTTTTATTGTTGATGCTTAGCCGTGCGCGTGTGTGTGTGTGTGTGTGTGTGTGTGTGTGTGTGTGTGTGTGTGTGTGTGTGTGGTCAGTACAACCATGAGTTAATCTGACAATAAATTGGGTTTCAGTCAGTGTGTGTGTGTGTGTGTGTGTGTGTGTGTGTGTGTGTGTGTGTGTGTGTGTGTGTTATCACTTCATGGCCACACAGCAGTTTTTTTCCAGTATTTGAGAATCGATCAGATTTTATTTCCAAAACGTCCGCGGTTTTCTTTTTTCTCTGTTTAAATGTAACTTTCTTTCCATCAAGGAAAATCTCAGTATCGTCTGCGTATTGAGAGACTTTGTTTTCAGTTCTACCCATTCGAATTCTTTTGATTTTGTTGTTTTTACTATCAAACAAATAACAGATGAACAGGATAATACTAGCCTCCATGTCTGTATCTGTAATTAACGGGAAACCAAGAACGCACTAATTTTCATTCACTTATGTAGCAGAAGAAGTTGTCTGTATTTTAGTTTCAGTCTCAAGGAAGTCATCCATTACAGTATGTCTGGACAGAATCCAAAAGTTCGTTTCAACTGAAAGATTAAATTTCGACTTAAAGGCATCGATTTGTTTCCCCAGAATCTATCCACGGAAGTAATCCAGTGATCGTACGATCTATGATAATGCTAATAATGTATATACATCGGTCCTG
>JADBJO010002253.1:272373-274873 GCA_016801955.1 Conus betulinus
TCTCTCTCTGTCTCTGTCTCTTTCAGTCTTTTCTCTCCCTCCTCCTTCCCTCCCCTCTCTCTCTCTCTCTCTCTCTCTCTCTCTCTCTCTCTCTCTCTCTCTCTCTCTCTCTCTCTCTCTCTCTCTCTCTCTCTCTCTCTCTCTCAGTGTCATCGTTATTCTGGTGTGTTTTTTTTTCTATATGTAGATGGGGCAGGTGTAGATGAAAGTGGGCACAATTTCAGACAGGCACCGGGTTTGGGGGAAAAGGGTCAAATGAGGGGCTGAACCCGGCAGGAGCAAGGCAGATAAAGACCAGCCGACATTTGAGGGCAGGGTCGGACTGGGTGACAGCGTTCGCTTGGTAAGTGCTGTTGTAAGGACGCCTGCACCTTTTTGGTTTTATTAAAAAAAGTGTTTGAAGTGCGTTTGATGCACGCACGATGATGAAGAATTTGCGATTGCGTCCGTGTTTAGAAAGCACAAAGATCTTTTTTTGATGATTAACTAGGGTCATACTGGGCCAGCGAATGCAGGAAACGCACACGAAGTTATTTTCTCTTTTTTTTTTTTTTTCATTCATTAGAAATTCTGGGGTTTAATCTGTAGTCTTCCTGATTCTGATTTTATTGAGATTGTTTCCGCCTTTGATTTTGTTTGCCTTTTGTCGATAATATTTGGTTTTCTATGCGTGTTTTTTTTTTTTTCAATCATACTGTCTTTTCCAGCCCGTATTTGAACCTGTGCAGCACGGATGAATATCTGGTGGAGTACTATATATAATGAAAAAAAAAAAAAAGAATAACCTCAAAGAACACATCACAAAAATGAGCATAGACTTTGACAATGTCTTATTGTTTATGATAGTTTATTTATCAAATGAAGTTGCATTCGTGGGTTTGTTTTTTTTTTTTTTTGTTTTTTTTTTTTTTTATTGTTCTCCACTTTGATAGTTTAATTATCAAATGATGTTGCATTCGTGTTTTGTTAATTATTGTTATCCACAGAAAGACCTCCATACCATTCCGTCATTAATAATGATAGTGGTGTAAGTCGTCTGGAGGGTTGTTTGATAGATCATTTGTGTCATAATAATAAAATGTCCGTAAAAATGCGCGCGCGCGCGCGCGCACGTGCGTGTGTGTGTGTGTGTCTGTGTGTCTGTGTGTGTGAATGAATTTGTCCTAGTAACAGGACCAGATCAACCCTTTTGGCTCTTTTTCAACGAGATGACATAAATTATTCCAATTGTTATGAAAGGATGTCTTTGTGCGATGTCGGTAGTGATATGTATGGATCGGTAGTAAACAAGAGAACATCAGAATTGATCGAGCTAAACAACGGAACAGGTGAATACCAAGTAGATTTTAGGAACATTTACATCGTACATTTGACCATGTGTTTCTTTTTTTGCCGCTGTTCAGAAGCAATATTCAAATAGTCGTAAATTGTATTTATCATATATTGACTTCGGAAAAGGCCTTTGATTCGATTTCCAGAAACGAACTTCTATGACCAATACTCTCGCGAAATAAGATAAAGGGGGAATTTTATAGCTGTGTGAAAACATGTATTAGGATAATAAGGCAAACACAATTTGTAGGGCAAAATTCAGTGAGTGTATTAGATGTACGTATTATGTTAAACAGGACGACGTTCGCACTCCTGTCCGCTCTTTGTAATCGATGAATTACCCTCAGAGAGGGTTGAGAAGGGAAACATATGGTGTTTCATTCGATTTAACGGAAGTATTCATAGCATTTTTTTTCAGCTGATATAGTTATATTATCCGGAACTGTTGGCGGCTTCCAAACCAGTCAAACAGTGAGACCTAGCAGCTGATAGGGCAGACCTTGATGAAAGCATGAACAAAAGAAATTATAGTTGCTCGTAAATGTGCGTATCTAGCGTCAAACGAAAAATGGTTTTATGTAAATGTTTAAATTGCGCTTGCTCACGCCTACAGGTAAAAATGGTTTTTGATGTAAGTGTTGAAATTGCGATTGCTAACGCCTACGGGTATCTGATTATATTTTGTTTTTCGTTTACGTACCTCGATGTTGTGGGCGAGGGAAAGCGAGCTGTTATGACGATTTTAAATTCATTGTATGCGTTTGAAAACAAGACCAGAAAAAAAAATATTTAAGTTATTTGAAGCCCAGGTACAGCCTGTAATTCTGTGTGGGTGTCAATATTTTGGGTTTGGAGGGGGCATATGACATGTGGTGTCAATATTTTGGGTTTGGAGGGAGCATATGACATGTGGTGTCAATGTGGTGGGTTTTTGGGTTGGGGGGGGGGGGGGGGGGGCATATGACATTGAGATAGCTCACTTAATTGCCATGAAATGGAATTTGACATGTCAAATGCGCTCCAAACAACTTGATTTATGGCGATCGAGGGTAGCTTTGCTTTCTATTCAAATTCATATGTAAAATGTGTATTAGCACTGTGTGATACATTTAAGGAAATATAGGCGATCTGTCTTGGCATGTAACACTTTGTTTGACTGATTACGAAT
>JADBJO010002253.1:279873-282373 GCA_016801955.1 Conus betulinus
TTGTCTCCTATCATTCACCACTAGTCTGTCATTTACGTTTGGGATTTATACCAGGATCGAAAAATTAATGTCGCAATACTGACCCGCGCGATAAACGCAACAAACATGTATGAAGCTAAGGGACTTGCCAGGTTTTTAGCTTTCTTACGATTGGGAAACACTGTGTGTGTGTGCCATGTAAATGATGTGGGTGGTGCTTGTGCAGGTGATTTGTCTGGCAGACAAGTAAAGAAAGAGAACAGAGAAACACATTCTTGCTGGAGAAAAAAAATCTGAAGTCTCTTTTCTTACATTTACACACACACACACACACACACACACACACACCCCCCAAACCACAGGTCGGTGTTTTCATCTTCCTTTTATATTTAACCTTCGCTCGGTCGTCGTCCTGTTGACACGGGACCGTTTGCTTACACGTTGTTCCCCTGCTTCTTACGCGTTCCAGTGAACTTGTAGTTCTTCCATGTTGTAAAACGCTTGGGGCAGAATTTCGTTCCTTTAGGGGAGGCGGAAGAATGGGTGTAAAGGACCAGGAAAATGGGGAAACAGGAGAATTATGGTGAACAGTAGTGTTGTGTGTGTAATGTTTTGTGCTTGCCTGTTCTGTGCTTCAGGAATATTCAGCTCGCGACTCAGTTTTTGGTTTTACTCTCTCTCTCTCTCTCTCTCTCTCTCTCTCTCTCTCTCTCTCTCTCTTAGTATAATGGTTCGATTTTTTTTTTACACATACGTACGGAGAGAGAGAGAGAGAGTGAGAGTGTGTGTGTGTGTGTGTGTGTGTGTGTGTGTGTGTGTGTGTGTGTGTGTGTGTGTTTCGCCGCGCACATGCGTGATTGTAAACGTCACCGTCTATGGAAACTTGATTGTATCTGTAGTATAGAACTGAATCAGCCACGCACACTAAAAAGTCTTTCACGAGTAAGAAGAGTAACCACAGCGACCTCCTTCTGTCAACTGATTCTTCTCCTCTCCCAAAAAAAAAAAAAAAAACCGCCACAGTACCACACGATGCCGGGGGGGGGGGGGGGGGGGCTGGGACATGAGAGAGAGAGAGCTGTATGTACAGGTATGGGGCGGTGGGATACAAAAGCACTTGGTCAGGACCCATTTCCATGATTTGCATGAAGCAGTCAGGCGGCCAACAGGCAGAAAAGTACAGGCTGGAAAGCTTCCAGCCACTGATGGAAGAAAACAAGTACTGGTAAAGAACTCCTCCTATGTTATGATTAGGACTCGGTATGAAAGGGGGGGTAGGGAGTGGGGGGGGGGGGGGGTGTGGATGGACGGACGATGAACCAATGGGACGTGAAGTGTCTGAATGACAACCTTCGTTGGTAGTGCCTGGGTTCACTGACCTCTGCTTGGCTTTGTGAAAGGACGCTATCGCCTGTCAAGAGTCCATTTTCGTCTTCTCCGTGAATCACATCAGCACAACTCACCTTGGCAGTAGTAGTTGTTGATCCATGGTATTAAACTTGTAAAACTTGTACCGCTTTTGGCTTCTCTCCAGTATGGTGGAGGGGTGGGGGTCGAAATTTGATACACGTCATGGGGGTTACGTTGTCATCCGCTTCTGTTGATTGGTTGGTTTGTCTGTGTGTTTATCACAAATTATGCAATTACTACTGAACCCATTCCAACCAAAGTCAGGGGGGATGCGGGGGGGGGGGGGGGGGGGGGGATGGATGCGGTCCAAGAAGACCCAGTGAAATTTTGATTCGCAAGCGGGTCAGATGTTCAGAGCTTAGATCCGTTCGACAAATTATTACAAATTTGTCTCTGAATATGAACAGACACTGTAAAATACTGATGACGAAGGGGTGATTATATATACCGTAGTAGTATTTCCTTGGGATTTGAATACTTTCTAGTGACATTTTGTGCTTACCATTATCTTTTTGTTTTCTGCAGCTGGGAAACAACTCTTTCAGTTCATATCTGCAGTGACGTCCCCTGGTGCAAACACAGTGATGGTTTCACTTATGAACTGGTTCAGCGGGTGGGATCCAGGATCCTTTCGACCGTTGTGGAGGTCTGCGCTTTCCTGTGTACCCTTTGTCTTTAAAAGGGGGGGGGGGGGGGGGGGAGAGCAGTATCTTTTGCACTCGTGTTCGACATGCACGCCCACTTAGGTGATATTGTAGAGGGGAATAGCCATCCCACAACAGTGGGGTGGTGGGGGGGGATATCTATATACAACACTACTATGCTGAAAGCGCCAGAACGAGGGTTGATAAAGCTGGGCTGTGAACGTCACATTCTTCTTTTTTCACTTGCTGGGCGCTTCCGGGATTCAAACTCTCAACGTGTGACTCCCAGCTCTGTGCTCTTACCACTGAGCCAAGCAATAATGCGTCCTAAAATGATGCGTGCTATGAAACATTTTCACAAAAAGAAACACATATCTTAATTCAGAAACCGACTTTGCAAAAAGAGCTAGAGCAATACAGTCATTGAAGTCCATTAACACATTTGCCTCAGATATTATCTGTAATAC
>JADBJO010002253.1:297373-312373 GCA_016801955.1 Conus betulinus
AGGCGCAGTTCCAAATGAATTTAGCCCAAAGCGCCGTGTGCTAACCCAACACGCACGCTCACGTCAACATGTGCATTCACACTAACAGACAATTATAATGACATAGGCCTACTACTACTACTACTACTACTACTACTACTACTACTACTACTAATGACAATAATGATAATAGATAATTTTGAAATTCATCAACTGAAAAAATCTACAAATTAATTAACCAGTGTGTTTTACAAGAAGAATATTGGGATGGATAAATGATTATCAAGATACGTATATATACTTACAAATCAAACTTAGTAGCAACTAAAATTGACACAGGAGTCATTTTTCTACGGGAGTCAATATTCTACGTAACCATGGGAGTCAATATTCTACAGAAGGAGTCAGTGTTCTCCGTAGAATATTGACTCCAAAGCCTGTAGAAAACTGAACGGTTCATTTTTCTCCGGAGAAAAAAGAACCGGGGAGTCAAATTTCTACGGAGTCAATATTCACCGTAACACTGCCGATGCATGATTGTTAAGTCTCCGAGTATCCGGTGTAAACACACGTTTTCATGACTCAAGTCGCGGTGTGAAAGACTTTGAACAGACTAACAACCTCTCTGTCGTGTTTCCTGCTCTCTGTCGTCCGTCTGTCCGTCTGTCTGTCTGTCTGTCTGTCTGTCTGTCTGTCTGTCTCTCTCTCTCTCTCTCTCTCTCTCTCTCTCTCTCTCTCTTTGTTGTATGCCTGTCTGTCTCTGTCTGTCTGTCTGTCTCTCTCTCTCTCTCTCTCTCTCTCTCTGTCTGCCTCTCTCTGTCTGTATGCCTGTCTGTCTCTGTCTCTGTCTGTCTGTCTCTCCCCCCCTCTCTCTCTCTCTCTGTTGTATGCCTGTCTGTCTGTCTGTCTGTCTGTCTGTCTGTCTGTCTCTCTCTCTCTCTCTCTCTCTCTCTCTCTCTCTCTCTCTCTATATCTATATATATATATATATATATATATATATATATATATATATATATATATATATATATTCTATCTAATAAGAGAGAAAAAGGAATGTACGTTGTTCTGTTCGGGTAGTGGAGTACTGGAAAACTGTTCAATGAAAACGTTTCTCATCAACAAGTGACTTTGTGTGTGTGTGTGTGTGTGTGTGTGTGTGTGTGTGTGTGTGTGTGTGTGTGTGTGTGTGTGTGTGTGAATAAGTGAGTGAGTGTGTGTGTGAGAGTGTGCGTTGGAGAGAAAGAGAGACAGAGAGTGTGAGTGTGTGCGTGCATGCCAGTGTGCGTTTGGGGGGGGGGGGGGGGGGGGTGGAGAGGAAGGGGGTGTATGTATATGTGTGGGTATACCTTTATGCGCGCGATTGTGTGTATGCTTGGTGTGTATATGTGTACGCGCGCGCGCGCGTGTGTGTATGTGTGTGTGTGTGTGTGTGTGTGTGTGTGTGTGTGTAAGTTAGTATGTGTGTGTGCGTGTGTGTGTGTGTGTGTGTGTGTGTGTGTGTGTGTGTGTGTGTGTGTGTGTGTGTGTGTGAGTAAGTTAGTGTGTGTGTGTGTGTGTGTGTGTGTGTGTGTGTGTGTGTGTGTGTGTGTGTAGTATGTGTGTGTGTGTGTGTGTGTGTGTGTGTGTGTGTGTGTGTGTGTGTGGTGTTTCCATCTGCAGGAGTGACTTCTCTTTCTGGCGTCTTTTTGAACATGATGATAGTCCTCTGCTGGCGTGCCATTCCTTTCAGACAGCGCATATTCAAACTGGGTTCAGAGTTTATCCAGGATTGTTACTATGCAGTCCAGTGTAGCCTCTTGCGGGCAGGGTATGTTCAGACTCGTTACCCTGCGCGCAGGCATAACCTCTAGGGGACAGAATATATTGTTTTCAGTGCCCTAGGTTCACCTAAACGCCTGTCAGTCTGTCAGTGGACCTGCCTGCAAGATAACTCACACAGATGCCAAACACTCAACAGTCAAAGAGATTCCCTCCAGTGCCGCAGGGTTCTTGGTTAACCCACTATCTCTCATTAAATTTCGACATCACACACGCTCTACAACTACGCAGGGGGGGGGGGGGGGGGGGGGAGGGGGTAGGCAGATGGTGTCGTGCTGTGTGCTGGATCAGCACAAGGCACGGCTGATTTAGCACCCAAAGGACTGGCAGCAGCGCCTCGCTTCTCCTGTGGGTGACGACGTGACACTGATTGCTCCTCGTGGACTGCCAGCTGCTGGGCCCCTCGATGTGGCTGTGCGCCAGGATGGGCAGCATGGAGAGCCAGAGTAGGGAGGAGGTGGTATGACAAATGAGGCGGCAAGAACAGAAGCTGAAGACTGGAGCTTTCTAAGTTTTTCTTTTTTTCTGTCTGCGTACGCAGGCTGATACTCCTGCGGACACTGCCTGTGTAAACAGGTAGTGGAGTTTTGTGTGTGTATGACCGTTCTTTATCCCGCCATCAAGGCATCCGTACTCCATCTTCGGGGAAGGGGCATGCTATGTGTAACGTGTCATCCATACCAACGGCCAAACTGGCCTTCTCTTCCGGAAGTTGGTGATGGAATTTTACGTCTGTGTAAAATGTTGTGCGCGCGTTCACACACGGAACCTCGGTTTATAGTCTCATTCGAAGGACTGCGTGGGGAATGGAGTCAGAACCGATGTTAACTCCGAGGGGAAAAATTCCCCTGTACCGAGATTCGAATCCGCAACTCAAGGATCACGAGTCTGGCGCTCTACCGACTGAGCTATTCCAGCCCCCTTTCTAAGTTCCAACCTGGTTGAATGCTGAAGGAAACCCGTTGTCATAGTTTTTACAAACAAACAAACAAATGGCAGCCAGTTTGTATGTGGGGACTAAGACGCCAGGTTGTGGGTGGAGGGGGGAGGGTACGAGGTTCGTTATTTATAAGATTTGCACATATGCAAACTTTTGAGGGAGGGAAGGGGGAGATATGTGGGGTGTGTTTATGTTTTCTAACCCGTCAGTAAGATAGCCACATTCCGTCTTTAGAAGTGATGTCTGCACACGACAGTGTGTGTGTGTGTGTGTGTGTGTGTGTGGGTGGGTGGGTGTGGGTGGGTGGGTGGGCGCGTGTGTGTGCGTGAGTATGTGTGTGTGTGTGTGTGTGTGTGTGTGTGTGTGTGTGTGTGTGTGTGTGTGTGTGTGTGTGTTGTGAGAGTGATTGAGTGATTAGATGTGTGTGTGTGTGTGTGTGTGTGTGTGTGTGTGTGTGTGTGTGTGTGTGTGTGTGTGTGTGTTTTTGTGAGAGTGATTGAGTGATTAGATGTGTGTGTGTCTATGTGTGTTGTGAGAGTAATTACGGTGTGTGTGTGTGTGTGTCTGTGTGTGTGTGCGCGCGCGCGTCACTGCGTGTTCATGCATGGTTTATGTGCATGCATGTGGGACCACACAGTGCGTTTTCTCTCTCTCCCTGCCTGTCAGTGCGCGTTCCAGTGCTGACGTTCATGACTCTTACCGAGATACGACTTGCGATTCCCTTACACTGCATTCAACACGATGAATGGCAGACTGTGCGATTCCCTCATACTGCATTCAACACGATGAATGGCAGACTGTGCGATTCCCTTACACTGCATTCAACACGATGAATGGCAGACTGTGCGATTCCCTTACACTGCATTCAACACGATGAATGGCAGACTGTGCGATTCCCTTACACTGCATTCAACACGATGAATGGCAGACTGTGCGATTCCCTTACACTGCATTCAACACGATGAATGGCAGACTGTGCGATTCCCTTACACTGCATGAAACACGATGAATGTGCGATTCCCTTACACTGCATTCAACACGATGAATGGCAGACTGTGCGATTCCCTTACACTGCATTCAACACGATGAATGGCAGACAGTGCGATTCCCTTACACTGCATTCAACACGATGAATGGCAGACTGTGCGATTCCCTTATACTGCATTCAACACGATGAATGGCAGACTGTGCGATTCCCTTATACTGCATTCAACACGATGAATGGCAGACTGTGCGATTCCCTTATACTGCATTCAACACGATGAATGGCAGACTGTGCGATTCCCTTATACTGCATTCAACACGATGAATGGCAGACAGTGCGATTCCCTTATACTGCATTCAACACGATGAATGGCAGACAGTGCGATTCCCTTATACTGCATTCAACACGATGAATGGCAGACTGTGCGATTCCCTTACACTGCATTCAACACGATGAATGGCAGACTGTGCGATTCCCTTACACTGCATTCAACACGATGAATGGCAGACTGTGCGATTCCCTTATACTGCATTCAACACGATAAATGGCAGACTGTTGAACGTATGGTACAAAGAGACATGCATGTCACTTTGCCCCGGAGGAATGAAACTAGACGCCCTCCTTGTAAGACCTCCTGACAAAAAAAGCTTTTGTGCTCACCACTTTCCTGAGAGACAGCTTACCTATAGCTTTTGTATGTGTGTGTTTTGTGTATAACACAAATGTGTGTGTGTGTGTGTGTGTGTGTGTGTGTGTGTGTGTGTGTGTGTGTGTGTGTGTGTGTGTGTGTGTGAGGTCGTGGTTTTCTTTCTCTTTTCTTTCTTTGATTTTTTTTTTTATTTCATTTTCCCAAATATAACAGGACAATCTTTCAGGCATTGGTGTGACAAGAAGTGCACTAGTCGGACTCGCAGTATAATTTGATGTTTGTTGGGAGCCATTTTTAGATGGTGTTGACGAAGAAAGGGAATTGGGAGAGAGGGAGAGGTGGGTAGGAACGAAGGAGGGTGGGAGCCGGGGAAACTGTTCGAAAAGAAAATGATTGTGTGTGTGTGTGTGTGTGTGTGTGTGTGTGTGTGTGTGTGTGTGTGTGTGTGTTTCCACTAATCGTGATATTAGAAAAAAAAAAAAAAAAAAAAAAAAAAAAAAAAAAAAAAAGTGCATGAGTAAGAGAGTAAGACTTGTGCATGTCTAAACTGTATGGAGTTCTACATATTCATGTACGTGTGTATACATATGGATGCCTAGGCGTTAAAATGTATGTGTATTTGAATGTAGAAAAATATATATAGCACACACGATTATAATAGCAAAAAAAAAAAAAAAAAAAAAAAAAAAAAAATCAACAAAATTATAAACATCGCCCCCCCCCCCCCCCCCCCCCCCCCCCCCTCCCCTCACCCCATCTCCTCTTCTACCCCTCCATCACTTCCGCATAAAAAAAAAAAAAAAAAAAAAAAAAAAAAAAAAAAAAAAAAAGTTGATTATAGATAGTGACCAATTGGACTGTTCTCTAGACTTACAAAAAAGTCATAAGTCAAAGCTGGTGAATCGAATATACTGAGCGCGGTTATTCTGCAATAAAACTGGAATGAATATCTTCAAGTTTTGACATGAAAGAATGTGATTAGGAGATATTTTGCATCCACAAATGCAAACTATATTTTTGACATATTTTTGTTTTGAAAGCATCGAGTTTCCATCTATACATTAAGGAAAGTAATTTTTTAGTCGTTGTAAAGTTATCTTTTATATTTTGAATATTAAAATGGTCTTGGTCGTTTTGATGTTTCACTTCATTTTGGAAAACATTCCAAATGTGCGACCTTAGTAGCCCATAATGCTCGTGCAAGGAAAGAGGAAAATGAAGGTATTCAGACTGAGAACCACACTTAGCACCATGTTTAGCTGCCCTGTCTACCTTTTCGTTATAGTATAAAGAACAGTGAGATGGTATCCAACAAAACGTTATCTGGGTACCCCTTACAATTAGCATGTGTATTAAGCAACTAATTTCCATAATCATTTCTGGCCGGGGTGTGCAGTTGTAAGGCTTGTAATGCCTGCAAAACGGATTTAGAATCTACACAAAAAAGAATCTGAAATATAGTTGAGGGAAGTTGATCAAATAATTTAAGGCCATAAGTATTGCTGTTAGTTCTGCTGTAAATATGGACTTGTGTAATCCAATATAGAACGATTTCTCAATTTTCAAATCAGGGATTAAAAAGGCACACCCCCAGTTTTTACTGCTTATACAAGAACCGTCTGTGTATACCTTTAAATGACTCGCGTAGTTCTCTTCAATATGGCATTTAGTATAACTGGCTAGCATATTTATGTTTTCGTCTTTCTTTATATCTGTGTGGTCAAGGTCAAAATAAGCTTTCTGAAGTTCCCATGTGTGGTATTGGGAAAAAGATGGTCTGACAGATACTGAGTCTTTATCTGTAGAAATGCCAGAGTCGGTTATAGTTTTTGCTTGTGAATGTTGCTAGTGTAACTTGAGAGGATATTGATTTAGCTCTTTTAGGAAAGTCAATATCTGACCTAACCTTTATGTCAGAGTTGATGTATGTTTTGATAGCTAAATTTTTAATTACATATTTACAACACGCTAATCCTCTATACTCTTCTAATGGAAGCATTTGAGTCTCAAAATATGTTCGTGATGATGATGCATGAGTTGGTAGACCTAGTGCTACTTTTAATGCCTTACATTCAATGCTTTGAAGCTTTTTTTAATAAATACTTTGGAGAAAAAAAAAAACTTCTTGTGCATATGTTAACTTTGATCGCATTAAAGATTTACACAGTGTTACTAATGTAGATGGGTTTTGTCCCCATTTTTGATTAGAGACTATTTTTATTAAATTTAACGTTTTCCTTGCTTTAGTTAGTAAATTATCAATGTGTATGTTCCATGTTAACTTTGAAGTAAAAAGAACAAAAAAAATTTTACCTGTGTTACATATTTAATAGTTGTATTTCCCAAAGTAAAGTCGGGCATTCTATCTGGATTTAAGCCATTGTTAAAGAGAATGATGTTTTTTTTTTTCATAAGATAGACTTAGCCCATTTAGTTTCATATATTCACCCATCTTGTGTCAAGCTCGCGTTGATAAATCTTTTTTATATAATTTATACTACGCTGGGGCGTTTTCTTTTTCAGAGTTACTTCCATCCACATGGATATCATCCGCATATTGAACAAGCACAACATTGTTCGAGATCTTACTTGGCAAATCATACATTAATATGGTGAAGAGAAGAGGAGCTAGAACTGACCCTTGAGGGATTCCCATTGATAAGTTTCTGGATGTTGAATAAGTTTTCCCTATTCTAGTTTGTATCACCCTGTCCTGCAAAAAAAACATTTGATATAGTTATATATGTTTCCAGACAGGCCAATGTCTTTAATTTTGTTCAAGAGCTGGAAATGCCACACTTGGTCATACGCTTTGTTTATATCAAAAAAGGTGGCTAATATACATTTACGTCTGGCAAATTGTTTTTTTTATATTGGTAGCTAATTTTACTAAGATTTCTGTTGTTGATCTTCCTTTTCGGAAGCCAGCTTGGTTAATTGGAATTACATCATATTTTTCGCAATAATGTACAAGCCTATTTAGAACTATTCTTTCTGAGAGTTTACAGACATGGGATGTTAATGCGATAGGCCTATAGTTCTTATATCGCTAGTAGATTTACCTTGTTGTGAATAGGGACAATATTGTCTGTTTCCAGATTTTCGGCATTTCACCACTTCTCCAACATTTATCAAATAATTCATGAAGAAAATCAATAAAATTTTCGGGCAAATTCCTTAACATCTGATTAGATATTGCATCTAATCCTACAGATGATTTTTTATTTGGAATTTGTCGTATAGTTTCTTTTAGTTCTGTTATTGTTAAAGAAGCATTAGATTATTGCACTTATCCTGTGTTCCCTCTGTATTTGCTTCACTTTTTTCTTCATGCATCCTATAATTTCTATCAGTATCTGTCAGTCCCTCAGGGCAGCTAACATTAGCAAACATGTTTACAAAGGCTTCTGCTTTTTCTTCAGCACTAGGAATATTATTATTGTTTATTTTTATGGGATACTGAGGAGATACAAATCCATTTTTCATAGCTTTTATCTCTTCCCAAGTTTTCCCCATATCTTTACAATCTCTAATTTCAGAATTACAAAAGTTATTCCAGTGTTGCATCTTAGCATTTTCTATTACATCATCACTTTCCTTTCCAGACTCTTTCATTTTCTTATGGTTACTTACTGACCTCTTTTTGCAATAAAGTTTAAATGCTTTTTTTTTTTCTTGTTGTTGCAATTTCACATTCTTTGTTCCACCAAACATTCCCGCTATGCTTCTTTGAATTTGTGCTTTTTAGCTTTGGAATTGATATATTTGCTACTTCAAGAATGTATTTACAGAAACGTTTATACTGGTCGTCTATATTATCCACAGATGAAAACTCTATATCCATGTTTCTAAGACTATCTCTTTAAAAAGAGACCAATCTGCACATTTATAATTGTATTTTGGAATCATATCTTCTTCAAAATATTCTTTGTCCTCCATTTTATTATTCAATGATATTGTTATAGGAACGTGGTCTGATCCTAGAGGATCATTCCCTGTTTCCCATGAAGAGTTTACTGCCAGTGATGGAGAGGCAAATGTTAAGTCTATGGCGGAGGGATTATGGGTAGCTATATCAGGTATACGTGTAATATTCCCATTATTGAGTATGCATAAAATGGAGTCTGCAATATTATCTAATAATCGATTATTTGAAACGAAAGAACAGTTGTTATCCCAAAAAGGTGCATGAGCGTTAAAGTCACCTCCTATGATCCATTTATCCCTTTGATCCTGAAATTCCCTCAACCATTCTGTGTTTTCGTTATTGGGTCCTTTTGGTAGATAGACTGAAGCAAGATTCAAAATTAAATTTGATGAGAATTTTACCATAACGGCACAACATGAAACAGATGATATGCTATTAGTTACAGGTGGTGTTCTTATGCAATGGTCCAGACCTTCACTTATATAAAAAGTTTGAACACAGTTTGAACACGACGGTCTGAACATTGTTCAAAAACTGGAGGGTGGTAATATCCAGGTATAACAGGCAGTTTATCACTCACTGCTTACATTCAATGATTGTAGTAATAACACTTGAATATTTTCAGATGATAAATATTGCTTTAAGTATATATATTTTTTTGTAATAGAGCGACAGTTCCATTGTAGGATTTTTATGTTAGTGTTTTTCTTTTTCTTCTTCATGATAAATAGTGTCTCAATATCAATGTTTTTGGTTTTTTTTTCACTAGTAGGTTATCATGTCTGAAAGGTATTTGGAAATAGAAAAGTAGGAGAATAAAACCTGAGAAAAGAAAACAAAGTGGGCAGGTCTCCTCCAAATCTCTTCCTAAAAAAAAAAAAAAAAAAAAGTATGCCAAAGTATGCCTGTTTTTTTGTTTCCAAAGACCTCGCAGACATTTTAACCCTATAGCTATTGTACAACAAAATTGTCCGTTTATGGCATGAAGGCCCAAGGAGGAAGTGGACAACCAAAGTCAGGATGGGGCATGAACGCAGGCGGAGGGGGGCACCAACGGTCAGCTCTGCGTCTCTGCCTCCGTCGAGGTCGCTCCCAGAAGAGGCGATGCAGGTGGCGGCCAAGGTTCCCTGCCATGTACTTCGCACCTTCAGCGTTTGGGTGGATGTAGTCCTGGAAGTGGAGGCCCCTGTGCATGGCGTCGTAGCCTACGTAGGTCACGTTCTTCGTACCCTGCTTGAGGATCTCTGAGTAGGTATAGGCGTTGTAGACGGTTCTTTTTGCTTCCAGTACGTTTGATTTGACTGGTAAAGCTCGGCTTACTACAACGTGGGCTTTTGGAAATATCGCCTTAATTCCTTTCACTGCTAAAGCCATTTGAGAACCACATTCTGCTGCATCCTTTGCTTTCAGATCGTTGATGCCTGTGTGGAGCACCACACAGTCAGGTGCAGGCTGAAGTTCCTCACTGGCAGACTTCGCCACACATCCTCTATTTTATCTACAGTGAAGGCATTGCGGAAGGCCACCTGTAGACCGTATGCGTTGCCGAGTCTGGCTGCATCTATTTTCTTCATCGTCGAGTCTTGCAGTATCAGCACACGGGGCGAATCTGATTGTGTGTAGTGGTTCTGACGCATTTTCTTTTCTTCAGGAACTATGACGTGTTTAGAAGTGACGTCATTTTCTGCCTTCTTCTTTGGAATAGGCTTCTCTGATTTTTTTGGACATCCTTTTCTGTACGTCGACTCACCTTTGGATGGGGAGGCTGGTCGGCTCTGATGAAAGGGTGTTGGTGTTGGTAAAGGTGAGGATGAGGAGCCAACTGCTTCTGCGTAGGACCGGGTCTGTGGAGTTTGGGCTATGCGGGTCTCCTGTGTTTGCGTCCCACTGCTTTTTTGTTTTTTCCGTCCGCATTTTTCTTGAAAGAAGCAATTGTTCTTGTTTGCTCTTCGACCAATTTCTCTAGTTTAGAAATTCGCGCACATAACTCCATTATTATTTTTCTCCAACCCTTTTCCCACCACTATCTATCTCAACATCTTTGGCTAACCTGTGCTCCAGCCCAGAGTCATTTTCTTCCTTTTTTCATTCAAGCGGCCGTTGATCGCCAGAGCCAAGTTTTCCTTATTTTCGTTTTCCAGTAAGGTCACACTACCTCCGTTCTCACTCTGTTGGCCAGATGATTGCTTTCTGTTCTTGCTTTGATCTTTTTTTGTCTTCTTTTTCATCTTCGATGTCGTTTTCGTCATTTTATCTCTGCTACTGTCAAAGCGTTTCTTTGTGTGAGTGTGAGTGTGTGCGTTTGTGTGAGTGAGTGATGTGTGTGTGTGTGTGTGTGTGTGTGTGTGTGTGTGTGTGTGTGTGTGTGTGTGTGTGTGAGTGAGTGAGTGTGTGTGTGTGTGTGTGTGTGTGTGTGTGTGTGTGTGTTGTGAGAGTGATTGAGTGATTAGATGTGTGTGTGTAAGTGTGTTGTGAGAGTGATTAGGGTGTTTGTGTGTGTGTGTGTGTGCGTGTGTGTGTGTGTGTGTATGTGTGTGTGTGTGTGTGTGTGTGTGTGTGTGTGTGTGTGTGTGTGTGTGTGTGATATCAATAATCAATTGTATGCTTACTCAAACAACACTATGCAAGCATATCTGTGTAGAATCTACAGAAATCACGGAAGGGGGGAGGGGGGGGGGGGGGGGGGGGGGGGGGGGCAGGTGTGAACATACTGTCCATACATGAAGAAATCAACCAACCAACCGATCTTTTAACGTCAGATGATATTCATTAGTCCTTTCACTGACTGGACAAGGACAGGATGGCCATCATTGTGACCACAGCATGTCAGAATGTGTCAGCATTCCCCGGATCCGCCTCATATTTCTGTACATGCACAGTTTTTGTACTGCTGAAATGATTCGGACAGTGCCAGAATTTGTTTGGGGCTGATTTATGAAGTTAATCAAATGGCGATATCCCAACTTCTTTGTAATGTCTCGATTACTTTTTTTTTTTTTCTTTTCTTTTTTTTTTTTTTTTTTTTTTTTTTTTTTTTTTTTTGCCACTCTTGACACATTAATATGCTACTTTTCATATTCATGCAAGTCAAAGCTTTGGTCAGTGTGAACGATATTTGGATGCACAATTCATTATCACATGATAACATGTTAGGCATAATTCATTACTTCCCCTGGGCCCTCCCCCACCCCACCCCACCCCACCCCCCACTCCCCACCCCCCACCCCCCAAAATCAAGTCTAGAGAGTGAAGGAGTCGGCGGAATTTTGCTCAACCTGTGCACCTCCACACCCAACCTTAACGACCAGCATGTGATGAGACTTCTGAGGAATGTTTTTAGAAAAACGTGTTCTTGTCTTTTTCATGATTTTTCTCTGCGTGATTTTAGCTCCGAACAGGAAGGGGAAAGGGGAGGGAGGGGGAGAGAGAGTGTGTCGAGGGAAGGGGGCGGATGTTCTATCAGGGTTTTCTTTTTCTGCGTGGTGACAAACACTCGAAAAAGGGGCGTAGGCTGCCAGCCTGACTTCAACCAACCTGTTGGGGGCCGGAATAGCCCAGTGGTGGAGCGCCGGACTCGTGTAATCTGGGTGATCCTGGCGCTGCGGGTTCGAATCTCCGCCGGGCCGGGCCGTTTCAGTACAGGGGGATTTTTCCCTCGGAGTTAACTTTCGTTCTGACTCCATTTCCCTTACAGTCCTTCGAATGAGACTATAAACCGAGGCACGCATAACATGTTGCATACACGTAAAATCCCATCACCTACTTTCGGAAGAGAAGGCCAGTTTGGCCGTTTAGTATGGATGAGACGTTACACATAGCATGCACCTTCCCCGAAGTTGGAGTATGGCTGCCTTAATGGGGGATAAAAAAGAAAATGGTCATACACACAAAACTGTACTCCCTTTAATGGGGTAGATGGGATCAATCCTTGCCTGTCTATAGAGGGAGTGTCCGCAGGGAGTATCAGCCTGCGTACGCGGGAAATAAAAACTGAAACGACAGCTCCAGCTGTATTGTATTCTAACCACTTCCAGAGCTCCAGCCATTTCTTTGCTTCCCACTTTTGGCCAATTATGGCGCTGGTGCCGCCTCCAGCAAAGATGAGAACATGTCTATACTGCGTAAATGGTGTGTCTATATCTGTGTCTGTGTGCATTACAGAAGTCGTGTGTCTGTGTCTATGTATGTGTGTGTGGGTGTTACATAAGTGGTGTATTTATGTCTGTGTCTGAGTGCGTTATATAAGTGGTGTGTCTCTATGTCTGTGTCTGTGTGCAATACACAGGTGGTGTGTCTATGTCTATGTCTATATCTGTGTGTGTGTGTGTGTGTTACATAAGCGGTGTATTTATGTCTGTGTCTGAGTGCATTACATAAGTGGTATGTCTACGTCTGTGTCAGTGTGCATTACGTAACAGATCTATGCACATTACATAAGTGACGTGTTATGTCTGTGTCTGTGTGCATTACGTAAGTGGTGTGTCTACGTCTGTGTCAGTGTGTGCATTACGTAACAGATCACCGCCGTCGCCATGACTTCCGACGACAGCCACCCAGGGGGTCGGAAACTGGAGCGAAGTCTGACGCAATACACATCGGTCTCTCCTACTGGGAGAAGGATTCCATGGCTGACGTCACTGACAGGGGCTTGGATAGTTTAAAATTTACTTTTTTTTCTTTTTTACAAGTCCATTGTTCCCCCACCCACCCGCCACCCCACCCCCCATCCCCACCCCCCACCCAGCTCCTTTCCAAATAAAATAATTGGGGAGAGCGCTAACATTCACCGAGTTTAAACAGACCTTCGCTTCGCCCTCTGAGTCATTCCTTAGGTTAAAAAAAATAAATAAATAAAATAAAAATTAAAAAAAAATTCTCCGCGAGGGGGAGCTAATAAGTGGTACATAACGAAGGAGTCACTTCCCGTGTATGGTCTTTCCCCCCCCCCCCCCCCCCCCCCCCCCCCCCCCCCCCCCCCCCAACGGAAATGGAAAATATGAAACGTCAGAGTTTCTGTCACCATGCAAATATTGTAGTTCGCATCTAGCTGTGAATTCAGAACCTTAACCAGTTAGTGTCCCATGTTCATTTGGAAAATTCGGAATAACTCAACCAATCATGAAGCAGAACTCCGATCCCTGTTTCGATCCGGATCGGCACTACAGAGCAGACCCCCCAGTACAACGGTTTGGTCTGTGGGCCACTTTGTGCATCTTTCAGCCAAGTTTTGTTGAAATGGGTTTCATAGAATTTGCGTGATCCACATTTGTTATCAGGCGACGTTCAAATCAACCGCAGGAGAAAAAAAAAAAAAAAAAGGCTACGCACGTTTTTCGCCCTTCGTTACCCGTGAAAACCTCGCACGTTTTTTTTTTTGTTGGTTGGTTTTTTTGTCCGTCTGTGGCCGTTTATACGAGAGAGAGAGAGAGGTGGGGTGGGCAGAGAGAGAGAGGCAGGCAGGCAGAGAGAGAGCGGGGCAGGCAGGCAGGCAGAGAAAGAGAGAAGGGGGGAAGGCAGAGAGAGAGAAGGGGCAGGCAGAGAGAGAGAGAGGGAGGGAGGGAGGGTGGCTGTGCTCATTCTGTTGAAGAACAAATTGTTCACAGAGACACAAACGTGTGAAAACTGCTTCGTGCTTGCCGTAATCAATGGTTAGAGAGACTGGGGAGAAAGGGGGGGGGGGGGTGTGAAGAGAAACGAGGGCTGGGATGGGGGAGTTCTGTGTTTATTTTGTTGAGAAAAAAAAAGCGAATTCTACTGTCTGACCCACCTTCTTTTGCCGGTTTCCCACACAGCTGCGATTATGTGGCGGTTGAAAAAAAAAATGCTGTAGCGAACCGGTAGGTTGGGTGGTAACCTTCTCCCTCCCCTCCCCCCACCCCCACTCCCCATGTCCACAAATGTTCAGAGAATAAAACATGGAACCACACACACACACACACACACCCACACACACACACACACCATAGTTGGACGCATGTAGAGAGGGCAGCAACACTAGCTCGCATCCCCCCCCCCCCCCCCCCCCCCCCCCCCCCCCCCCCCCCCCCCCCCCCCCTGCGCATGCGCATGCAGCACCAGCGTTCTATCATCTCCTCATTCTGCCCACAGAAGGAACATGCTGTGCCCTTCCCTTACTGGACGACCCAGGCGTCCACTGTGTGATCCTTGTCAGCGCCAACATCGGGTGGACTTGTCTTTGGGCCCAGCTGCGCGTCCTCTGACAAACTTGTGTTCAGGGAGGTAAACTGTTTCTTTTCTGTGTGATCCTGCTGACAGAGGGACAAACAAAAGAGGCAAACAACTGGTTAGCAGGTAGGAGTATAATCTCTGTGGCGGAGGTAGAAAAAGAAACTGAAAGAAAAAGAAAAAACACCGTGGGTTGTGCTGTGTTGTGTGTGTGCATGCGTGCATGCATTCGTTTTTCGTGCTCTTGAATGACGTACATTTGGCTGAACAGCAGAAAAGGAGAAATCACGTTTACAACACTCAACAGTTGTATGCTGTAGTGAGTTATTCGCGAAGAACCCTTCGTGGCAAAGGCTTCAGTTTTCCATTAAATTTGTCCCTGGGGGGGCTCAGGTACCTGTTGATATCGTTTTGTTGTGACGCGCTATGAGCTTTACAAGTGAAATTTACATGTGTAAGAAGTCGTACATAGAAGGACGGACAGCGCTCTGTGGAGGAGCGTTCTTTGTGGT
>JADBJO010002253.1:317373-330053 GCA_016801955.1 Conus betulinus
AAACAGAAAACAACAATTAGACAAGTAAATCGCACATTCTTGACACCGTGCGCTGGCGTTGATATATTAGATAGATAGATAGATAGATAGACAGACAAAACAGACAAACAGACAGGCAGATGGATAGCTAGATAAATGATGTATAGTTAGGTAGATAGATAGTTTGGATAGGTAGATGGACAGCGGATGGATAGGATAGATAGATAATAGATGATAGATAGATAGATAGATAGATAGATAGTTAAGACAGACAGACAGACAGATAGATACATCAATCGACCGATCGATCTTAATGAATCTCTACTTTAGCACCACATCGGGGCAAAACTCACAGCCCAGTTGTTTTCTAAAGGAGTCATGAAGGACATAATATAATATATGAATAGTCACACACACACACACACACACACATACACACACACACGCGCGCGCGCACGCGCGCACGCTCGCACACACACACACACACACACACACACACACACACACCACACGCACGCACGCACGCACGCACGCACGAACGCACACACACGCACGCACACGCATACATACACACATACACACACACACACACACACACACACACACACACACACACACACACACACACACTCACAAACACACACACACACACAAACACACACACACACACACACACACACACACACACACACAACACACACACACACACATGCGCGCGTGAGAATGAAAGAAAAAAACTTTCATAAATAACTGGGTGACACTCTTCAACTACAGACTCCCGAACTTACCCGGCCTTCAGACAGACCGTCCGAACAAACAACAAACCATCACACGACAGCGCGGTGAACAAGAGAAAGATTCAAGTGAGTCGTCCCCGATGATCTCAGCGTTGTGTCTGTCAAACACCAGCTTGGGAATTTGCTCACGAAAGTTTTGCCTCCAGGTAAGTTCATTCCCCTTGAAGAGCAGACAGCGACATGCAAAGAAAGACTATTCAACTGACACTTCATTGAAAACAAAAAAACACGAGTGTACGTCAAAGAAGGTAGCGAGGGAAGGTCGTGATTAAATGTGTTAAGAAACAAGTGCTTCAATAAGACCAAGCTGCCAGCAATACACACGCGAGCGTGTAGGTGTGGCTGTTCTAATGTACGTACGCGTGCACGCGCGCGCGCGCACACGCATACACACACACACACACACACACACACACACACATCTAGACACACACAAACTGAGCCATAGGCAAGCACACACACATACACATACATACATACATACATACATACATACATATACACATACATACATGTATACGTACTTACACGCACCAGTTGCAAACACAAACGCATACAAGCGTGCAAGCGCTTACACACACACACACACACACACACACACACACACACACACACACCGTACACACATACTGACTTCACCGACATAGTGGGGAACTGAATTTCAGCTAGCTGAGGACCATCCTTGTGGGGTATGTACATAATAGTTCACCAACGGTGTTCTACATCAGCTATGGTACTGGAACATACTTTAAACGATAAAGGGGAGTGTGTTGGTTATTTTTTATCTCAATACAAAATGGATTCTTACAAAAAAATTGAACAGATTTTTATATACGTTTATGGGGAAATATGCATAATGAATATTCATTAGTAGACCGGAAATTCCCCACAAGTACAGTGGGTATGTGTGATGTCATCAGTCTGTAGGAAAAGAAGAGTAGGCGATGGTTAAGCTCCCTACTGTCGCGCATATAATACATAGACCTCATCAATGTCTTGGAGCATTTTTTTTTTTCGTGCTCCAGTAATCTGGTTGTGTGTGAACTCTTTAACCCTGTTTGGGTCACCCACACTATACTCGTGAGTATAACCAGTTTCACTCCGACTTCGTCGGGTGTTTTCATGCATGTATCTATAGTTGTTTCCCTATGGAAGTGGCGTTTTCTAAAGAATTTTTCCTGGGGACAATTTTCTTGTTGCTGTGGATTTTTTTTTTACGTGCGCTAAATGCATGCTGCACACGGGATCAAGCCATTGAGGCTGTAACGGAAAGATAATCGCCTGGCTTTGATATGTGTGTACATTGTGCTGAGAAAAGTGACTCATATACATGTTGAGATCGAGAGACCGTCTCTGTGATGTGTGCGTCATGTAAAACTGATCGTGACCAGCTGTGGAGGCAGGGTAACGGACAGATAGTGGCTGGCTTTGATGTGTGAGATGTTAATTGCCTTCGTTGGAGTAAAGATCACGTGCGTGATGACTCAGCAGAATATAGCCGTGGAGGCCGTGTAACAGGGAGTTAGCATTATGGCTTTGGTGTGGGAGGTGTTAATTGCCTTTGTGTGAGTAAAGATCACGTGTGAGATGCCTCAGCATATGTTGAGTAAGGAATATAGGAAAAGAGGTTCGGAGAAGTGAAAAAAGGAAAGAAAAGAATTGGACAGTGAGAAAGAGAGGACAAGAAGTTAGGGAGAAAGGGGTCCTGAGTAGGAACAAAGTTATGCAGAAAATAGAAAGATATTTCCCAATGGAGTTGGTGACCTGAAGCAAGGTACATCCTGTGTTGGGAGTCTAAGACACGAGATTTGGAATATCAAGAAATACTAGACTATCATGATGTTTGATTATTTGATTTGATTTGATTTGATGTGCTTAGTGTTAAAAAACATGTAAAACTGCACCTAAGAAATAAAAGGTGATTCTATCCCTTTAACCAAAAAAAATATCAATGAAGTGTGTGGTCCTGTTTTGTTTGGTTATGAATGTTGCCTTGGAACGTTGTATGTGTTTGTGTTGTAACACAGACATAGGCAACATTTCCCATGGGCTGGAAGCCACGCAGAAACCACACGTCGATGCTTGGTGACGTGGTGCAGTTTTTTCCATCAGATGTGGAAGTTTGTCCCCTGCAAGTGCTTCCAACACTGACATTGCATCGGAGAGGAAGACAACTTTTGTACAATCACTCTGCGTGCCACGGACCAGAGCTGCTGCCTGCATCAGTACCTCCATTTCAGCTGCATAATCAGTGCAATATTTGCCTGTGGGTATCCCTGCAGTGATGGTGTGCCCACTAGGACAGTTGATGTGTATGCTTGCTCCTCCGTTTGCCATGGTGTGTTGGTTGCCAAGCCGTCCGTATAAACATGAATCCAGGATTCTTCTGGGTATTGCTTGGCAGTCATGGCAAGTGTCAGAGAGCGTCTGACGCCGTCATCTTGGACTCTTTTGGAGTGACATGATGGACTGAGGTGGAAATGTGGAACATTTTGTAATATTTGCTCCAGGTTGTGGCAGCTCAGAGGTGTTCAGAGGAAGTGTTGGTGGTGTGTCAACCCGATGTGCCCCTTGCAAACCGAAGGCTTCATGGAGGAAGCTGCTGCGTTTGAGAGGGTTTATGACTGACCTTACAATAATAAATCAATAGATTTCTAAGTATAATTGCCACCAAAGTATACCCTTGAAATAGAAATGGAAAGTAAAACACACTAACCACTCATTAAAAAGACCACTCTGTGACATTAATAGAAGATCAATTTTTATTGAATATTTTTTTGGGGGGAGGAGGTAAATCCAAACATACAACAAAATTAACTGTCCGTTAATATTGATTAGAAACACTCATTTAATCAGCAGTAGCTTTCTTGCAATAACCCCAACCATAGAAAAATTTTTAAAAAAACATATCGCACATTTCTGCGTTTTAATGAACCAAAAAGACATACATTTAGAAACAGCTGATATAATTGTGGCTGTCCATGATACTGGGAAACATAGGGAAAATCAGGGGGTAACGTTCTTTGATGAGTTATAATTTATCTCATGCTAAAGACTGGATGTATTTGACGTGTACGAGATGAGTGATACATTTGACCTACCAAATAAATAATTGTACATACAATATTGGTTTTGTGCATTTTATACTACGTTTATTTTTTGTCAGAGAAAGCATTCAAATGGTAACTGTAAGTGGGACATCAGCGTGTACGCGTTTTGAAAGCATAGTTTCTGCAATATGTAATATGTTGAAGACTAATTTTGTACTAATATGCAAGATAAAACTTTAAAAATGTCTCTGGAAAAAAAGAACAATTATGGATGAATAATAGTTTTAGTATGATTTTGTGGGCAGAAAGAGGACTTGCTGTGAGTTACTTTGGTTTCCGCAATTCACTTCCCATAAATGATCTCTTACATTTCGAGCACAACATCGTTGTGGATATACAACATGATTTTTGAATGGTGAAACATTAAGTTTTTAAACTGACCAGAAGTTCTTTCAAAGACCAACAGCCAGTAGATTATTCGATGAATTTTCGAATCTCACTGTGGTTTCGTTTCTGCTTTGTAACTTACAAAATGCGAACTAAACATATGGTAACAACATCAATCAAATGCAGCATTGTCAATACTTTAAAATCTCGTTTATGTGAGAAGGAAAAGACTGAAAATTCCATAAAGAAAGCCTTGAACCTTTACACCGACCAGTCATGTGATTTTGTATGAAAAGTAAGCATGGTTTACACTTTAGTTTCACGTAACTTACAGAACTGAATTGTAAGCCTCTGTATTCCATAAAGCTTCATGATTCATAGCGGACCCAGTGGCCATTCAAACGTTAAGTTATAGTTCTTCAAACTCATAGCGCATAAATGTTATTAAATATTAAAACTAAATCATAGTTTGTTCATGATTTCAGGTTGATTAAAATGCAACCAAAACTGTGTGAGGGGTGTTTCCAATCTAACTTACGCTAGGTTGATCATGTTACTACAGAACCATTATATGTTTTTTTTTCTTTGGTGATCAATGTGCAATGGTATGACATTGCTATATATTTGTATACATTTTGGGGGATTAAAATTCAAAAATAATTAAGAAAACAAAGCATATCATGCCGTTCATTAACAAAGAAAACAAAACCGCACATTCAATCATCAACAGAAAAAACATCCACTTCTTGTGGATTGACATTTGTTTTCATGGTTGCCATCAAATCTATTGCTATGGGAATAAACTAAAAACTTTTTGAAAATCCTCAGTTTTATTGTTATTTATGAAAAATCAAACAAATTTCAAAACTTGCTTATTTGGTTTCACCGTAACTTACAAACCATTTTTTTTCTTTTGATTCTTACTTCTCTTCAATTTCCAAATTCATTTTATGTCACATATTTTACCTTACAATCTAAACTTTTATTTTCTTTCCAAATTTAAGTTTTCATGTTTGTAATTTCAGTGGCAAGTACGAACAATTGTATGTGTCGTAAGTTACCGTGGAAGGGCTATAGCTTTTTGTGTAACTTACAATCAACTTTCTTTGGGGAATGTTTTTAAGCACTGTTTAAAACTGGAAATCTTGATTAATATATAACATTATATATTTATAACATAATACAAAACATATAAAAGACTATTCTAATCAAGACTTCCTTTTTTCACTTTTTGTGATTTGAAAAAAGGGAATTTATTTCAAAGTTGTTTTCGTTTATTTGCAGGATCCACATAGGCAGCCAAATGAAGTAAAAATCCAAAGTATGGAATTAGATTTTGTATGGCGTGCTAATTTTATTGATCCACTTTTTTACACACACACACTCACAGAGCTGAGATGAGATGATACCTGTGACACCTCCCAACGCCAATTCTCGGCTTTCTTTCTTTCTTATTCAGTAACTGATATTTTAAACTAATCTCGATGATCAGATTACTGCTGCAATGCAGAATGTTCTTTATCCTTTGATTGTTATTTATAATATCATTTTACTTCGTTTCCATAGTGACCAAGTTCAAAATTGTGAATGTTGAGTATGTCTGAAATTGTGACAATGCAATGCCTCATCCGGATATTGAACTGAAAAGTTGTGAATAAACTCATTTGAATGAAATTTTATGGTGTGTTGTGTTATATAAGACTAACTAATATGATAAATGAAGAAAAAAAATTCAGACTCAGATGATTAAAATATACTGAAAATAATATACACAAAAACACATATGATACCCCACAACTGCGAATCTAAACACACAAGTCCCCACAATGCCAGTAAAAAGAATGTGCACAAAAGCACATAATACCCCACAACTCTGAATCTAAACATACAACTACAAGTCCCCCGAATGCCACTGAAAAGAATGTGTACAAAAGCACTTAATAATACCCCACAACTGAACCGAAACACAAATCACCTTAATGCCACTGAAAAGAATGTGCACACGAGCACATAATAATACCCCACGACTACGAATCCAAACACAAGTCCCCACAATGCCACTAAAAAGAATGTGCACAAAAGCACATAATACCCCCACAACTGTGAATCCAAACACAAGTCTCCCTTATGCCACTAAAAGAATGTGCACAAAAGTACATAATATACTCCTCCACATCTGTGAATCCAAACACAAGTCCCCACAATGCTACTGAAAAGAATGTGCACAAAAGCACACAAAGAATACCCCACAACTGTGAAACCATACACAAGTCCCCCTTATGCCACTAAAAGAATGTGCACAAAAGCACATAATAATACTCATAACAGCGAATCCAAACACAAGTCCCCTACAATGCCACCGAAAAGAATGTATACAAAAAAGCACATAATACTATCCACATCTGTCAATCCAAACACAAGTCCCCACAATGCTGCTGAAAAGAATGTGCACTCATGGTGACTTCAGTTTCGATCTCTCCTCTCCGCATCTATGACCGTAGTTTGTTAGTGTCATTGCCGCTGGTGTTGGCAGTTCCACAGGACACTGTCATTGGACGGACATGGTGGCTCACTCGCAAAAGGGCCTCACTCACGATGGCTCTGCTACTGAGCTATTACTGTCATTAGTAGGGGGCTTAGTAGGTGGTGTCCCTTCGTATGTTAGATCAGAACAGGCACCACTGAACTCCACTGAAGTGACCTGCCAGTAGTGCAGGGCCTTCTCCAGTGGGTTGCCTCCTGACGGCTTGAAATTGGCTCCGCCTGTTGATTGTTGACACGGTGGTGTGGCATGGCGTACTGTGGTGCAGATGAGTGTGTTGGAAGTCAAGATGAGCGGCGTGTGAGCAACGTCACTGGATAAATGCAGAATGCGAGCAACAACAACAAAAAAAATTATAAATAAAACTATACCCTCTAAATTTTGAATCTTCTCTGTCAAACCCTACAAATACTTTAACATTGTCATGCACAAATAAATAAAACTATAGCCTCTAAATTTTGAATCTCCTCAGTCAAACCCTACAATACTTTAACACTGTCGTGCACACAGTGATCCAACCAATCTGTTTCTCAAAATTCTAGAAACATGACGTGACTATTTCTGGAAAAGACTCTTTTGTTCCCTTTTCTTTTTCTCAATTTATTTCTGGAAAAGTCTGTTTTGTGCCCCTTTTCTTTTTTTTTCTCAATTTGATTTCTCACAGTCCACTTAATTTTCTTCCAATCTTTTCCTTGCAGAAAGGGCTCATTGTCAATCATCTTCTGGCACTCTTTTTTTTCCAGGCAGTATGCAGTCACGAATATGTCTCTGGAAGTACACTCGGATGGCTGATGTCTGTGCAGGAGTGAGAAAGTCCTTCCGACAGTTTTCTTCACACTGGAAACTGGCAGATATTCACACTGTGCCATGGGTTCATCATCCTGTGCCATGGGCTGTCCTGCTTCTGGCCGCGCTGAGTGGTACGTCAAGCTTCTGCTGAGGAAATAGAGCTTCATCAGCCACCATGCCTTGACCTTCATTCTCAGAATCATTGTCCGATCTGTCCCCAATGCACATCTCTGAATCCTGGAATGACAAACAGTCGTCTAAGTGAATCTCACTCAGCGATTTTCCCTGGAATTGGTTTATCTGTCCTTGTTCTGCTGCAAGCAGAAGGCGACTGACTTTTGCTAACTGATAGGTGTCCTGAGGAAGTCTGTAATATTCTCTATGTACCGAAACATCATGACCTAGAAAAGAACACACTTGCTCCAATTCATGGTCATTCATGTTCAGTATTTGTGTGACAGTTGCAAGGTGTTTTCGTAGCTTTGTGCTGGTGATGTGCTGAGGTTTGCTCAACTTCACTTGCGCCAACAATGTCCCGCAACATTCATGTCCTGCGAGATGATCTTCAGAAGAAAGATATATGGTCGAGCAAACACAACGGATTGCATGGATTTATTCCTGTTCGTGGACGCAAATCACAAAGAAGCAGAATTTCCTGGCACATCGACGCTGTCAGCAGCACAGGAACTCTGCGCCCCCGTTTTCCGCGCGAATGACAACACGTGTAAACCGTTCAACAAGATGTCTCTCCAAGTCTGACAATGCAGCAGCAACACATCATCTTCTGGTATTGAATTGCACTTGGATGCCTCAAAGTCTGTAAGGAGCATTCTGCTTGCTTCTCCACTGCGACGGCGATTGAACATAATGATGTTTTGTCAAACAAATCTTTGCCATTGCATGCCAAGTAGCAGTTGTTGGAGAAGATTTTCAGTTCCTCCATGCGATGCTTCCTTTCCTGTATCATGTAATTTGTCAGCTTTTTCATGTCTTCTGTCAGAGGAAGAACGTGTGGTCTGTTGTATTTGTTCGCCTCTAGAGTTGCAAGAGCACATGAAGAAATATGCTCTGTCCAGTCTGATTCACAAAGACTGAGAAAACGCAGATACAGTTTGATTCAAAGAATCATTGCTCGACATCAGTGCTTCACTTCTGAGAATATGTGCACACTTTTTTCAAGCTGTGTCCCAGTTTCTTTGCCAATGATGGGTTAGCATAAAAATTCTTTGACGAGTCATAGCCACAGAGTTTCTGAACTGCTGAGATAACAACAGAGAATTTTTCAGGGTGGATGGCACTCCTCAGATCAGTGATGCTTGGGTCTTGTTCTCTCACTGCATGCAAGAAACGAGCCAGTTCTCGAATCTTTTGTCTCATGTGATTTCTCATATGTTTCAAGTGACCATGTTTGCTGTACATCCTTTCACCATACTTTATTATGAGGAAATCATTTCTAGCAGTTTTTGAAACCTTGTCCGCAGCCATGGAACTCAAGACATTTTCTTTCAAGCCTTCACTACAGCTTACTTCTGCTGGTAGCATGGCTGAAGATCTGTACATGACCTTTCTTCCCTTCTTATCAGATGTTCGAAACCGACATGCTTTCTCATGGCGCCACAGTTCCTTGTAGAAAAAGCCAAGACAAAATTCACAGGGCAGGTACTTGAGTGGATCACAATGTTCGGATGGTGATCTCCATGGGATGATCTCTCGCCTTTTCTTGTTTTTCAACACCTCACAGTTATGTTGATAATTTTCCTTCGTTTTCTTAACTTTTCCAACAAGAAATCCCTTTCCGTAGAACCTTTTGGTTTTGACAAAATAGAAGCAACCTCTGTCTCATCTTTGTGTTTGAAAAAAAGATGCTTGCTCAGCTTTGTACAGCATGCTTCACAAAACTTGCAACAATTTTTTCTTATCATATACTCTTTTTCCGTTTTCTTTTTGCTTGCAGTGTGAATTGTAACCAGTGAATCAGTTACCACAGAATACTCGAGTGGGAGGAAATGTCTGATGTGCTGACTGCTGCACTTGTGTGCGAAATTGTGTCTGGTGTGGCAAGAACAGCACTTGTGTGGGAAACGCTGCCTGATATGCTGACAGCTGCACTCGTGCAGGAAGAGCTGCCTGGTACGCTGACAGCTGCACTCGTGCAGGAAGAGCTGCCTGGTACGCTGACAGCTCCACTCGTGCAGGAAGAGCTGCCTGGTCGCTGGTGGTTTTGATGAATGAAAAATGTACATGTACATTTAATTTGCAGGTAAGTGAAACCATTAGCCATCGTTGGATTTGATAAAGATATACATATAGATCATGTATTTTATTTTATCGTATTATTTGCAAAACACTATTTATATCGGTGTAGAACAGAACAGAAATCACCCAGACTGCAAGTATTTCTTAATAAGCTAAAATACAGATATAAAACTGAAGAAGAATACATTGCTCGAAAAAACTTTGTATATAACGATTTCCTTTCCAAATGGCACCCATATACGCCGATGTTAGCAGGCTCAGATTGAGTTACGAATGACTATGAAATTGTACATTATACGAGCACAAGTACGATTATAGTACCCTAAAACTGTTGCACCGCCTAAAAAAGCCCTTTGGATACAATACAGAACCTCATATATGTGTATGTATATGCATAGGTGTGTATATGTATGTGTATGTATGTGCATGTGTACGTGCACGTATGTATGTATGTATGTATGTGTGTATGTGTGTATGTGTGTATATATATATGTGTGTGTATATATATGTGTATATATATATATATATATATGTATATATATATATATATATATATATATGTATATATATATATATATGTATATATATGTGTGTGTGTGTATGTGTGTGTATATATATATGTGTGTGTGTATGTATGTGTATGTGTATATGTGTGTGTGTATGCATGTGTGTGAAGGTATACATGTATATGCATAAAGAAAAAAAAACAGCGGTAACCGTGCCTTAAAAATGTAGAATAGTATTGTAACTGTGTTCAATATGTTTGATTTCCTCTTTTTCTATCGTATGTTTGGATCTGTGCCTTTTTTTTTTTTTTTTTTTCTTTTTTTTTTATTTCATATTCTAATGTTTTGTACTGTGTGGACTTGTTTGAATAGTGTGACCTTAGTCGATAAATATGTCACAAATGAAAATTGGAAAGTCCTGTCTGGCATGAATTGGACTTTTCCTAGAAGATAAAGTTCAATGGGAGTTCTAGCATGACATGTTGTCATGTAGGAATTCAAAATTTACCCAGATATAACAGAATTGGGGGGTCAATGCAGAATTTGAAATTCACTCTGAGGAATCTCCAACTCATCGGGAACAAAATTAGTTATTTCTGACAAAATGATAATTTACTGTATTAAATACTGAGGTGCAAGTTCTATTTTTCTGCACTCTGCCCGTACCAAGGAGGGATTGGGTATGTGACTGCTTTCTATTTCCCACCATTCAGGTAGCCACATTCCGTCTTCGGTGAGTGTGAATGTTTGGTACGTATGTATCTGTAGGTCTATGAGAGTGGTGCTTTTCTAAAGAATTTTGCCAGGGACAACTTTTTTTGTTGCCATGGGTTCTTTTACGTGCACTAAATGCATGCTGCACATAGGACCTCGGAGGGGAGGAAAATGAGAGATCTGCCTGTGGACTGACATGCGATATATCTACTGCATTCTAAATAAAGGGTGGAATACATTTATGTCTGGGTTCCAGATTTCTGGAAACCTTGATGGATTTTGCGGAGATATTCCGATTCTGGATAAGCTCGAAGGAGAAAAGTATATGGAAAATTTTCTTGTGAAGACAGGAAGGCCCAATAAGAGAGAAAAATGGCAGATGATAGAAAGAAAAAAAGAAAAGACAGAGTCAGAGAAAATCATAGATAAGAGGAAGTTATGAACATACAACTTCCAGAAGATGGGAAATCTGTCTGTTTACAGCCACTTCTGTTAACCCCACAAGAATGGGATGTATCTATAGTTTTGCTCTTATGCAACTAGTAAAGAAATCTTTGTTTGTTTGTTTGTTTTTGTTTTTTTGTTTTGTTTTTTTTACACCATGCAAGGAAAGCAACATACTTGAAGATGACAGCTGAGGTAGGTACAACGCGGAATCGTCAGTATCCTCCTCTTCACTGGGAACTGGAATGAACTCTTGCCATGAGCTGTAGGCACCCTCTGATGAGTCTGTGAAAAAGAAAGCGATTTTTTTTTTTTTTTTTTTACAAAATAATCACATACAAAAATGTACTGATATGTGTGTGTAAACCTACATTTCATTGATATCACTCACTACTGACAAAGTGCAAAGCAACATTCACTGTGTTGATCTTATCTGGCAAGTAATGTTTATTTTTCTGCAGAATCATCTAGCTGTTTAACACACTGCCATTTTATACATTGAAGGGATGTTTGAAATAACTTCCTTTGATGTCCTAAAACACTAAATCTGTAAAAAAAAAAAATAAAACAAATGAAATAAAAAATGATATTAATAATCTGTGCAGGATATGCCATGCAAACAATATACATGAGTGTTTTATTTGCAACTTTACATATCATGCCAGCTTTTATGATTCTGCTTGAACAAAACAAAAGATTGAACAAAAGCAGACAAAAAAAACACAAAATATGACAATATACTTTTGTTGTCACTACAAAAATTCAACTTTACATTCACACAGGAAATTACACCGCATACTCCCCGAGGATGACATGGCTTTAACTGCGGAATTATAACAGGTCAGTCACACACAGAAACTCCACTCCCTTTGTTAAGTAGCAAGGATGTTTTCTTGCTTGTCTAGATTGGGAGTGTCCCGCAGGGTTACAGAAGAAAAACCTTCAGAATACTGTGGCAGATTTTGGGACACTGAAGACGGATTTCTGTCAAAAAAAACAAAAAGAAAAGGTTATGAACATAACAGAAAAGCAATACTTCTATCAAGTTTTCTAATGTTAGAAATTTCACTTATTGGACATATTTACAAATACTGTTCTGATCAAGGTTTAATAAATGTTGCAACCTGGAGTGGGAAAATCATGAAAATAAAAAACACAGGGGTATCAGTATCCCCTTCATCCCCTCCCCCCTCCCAATCATTTCGTCCCCTACCCT
>JADBJO010002254.1:0-7500 GCA_016801955.1 Conus betulinus
CCGACTGTAATTCCAGTTGAAACTCTTCTGCTGACGCTGGTAGCCATGCTGTCGCAGCTTGGCCGTCCTGTCGTAAGTTGAACTCCTTCTGGCTGACGATGTGCAATCTGTCTGCAGGGTGGCCGCCTTGTAGTAAGTTGAACTCTTCTGGCTACGCTGTATCCATGCGGTCTCAGCTGTGCCGGCTGTAAGTACAGTTGAATCGTCTTGGCTGAACTATGTAGCCGTTGCTGGTTTTGGCAGCTGTGGCCCGGCCTGTAAGTCCAGTTGAACTCTTCTGGCTGACGAGTAGCCGTGCTGTCTGCAGCTGTGGCTGGCCTGTAGTACAGTGGGACAGTTTGCACAGGTCGGCATCTACCTCCTCTGAAACTAGGAATGGACGAAAAGTACCTGAGTTGCAGGAAGGGGGTATGTTTATTAGCCAGATTAAGGTGGGCCTAGAACTGATACACAAACTTTTCATTTTTGTTAACTGTCAAGAATTCTTTTATCAACCAGGCCTAGTTTTGTTGTAAGCTCCATAACCTAAATAGCAGAGCAAAAAAAAAAATTTTTACTTTGCGTTCAGCGTAAAGCGCTGTCATTTCAATGCGCTTTTTTTTTTTTTTTTACTTTTTTACAGAGGTATCTAATCGCAGATTCAGCCTATCGCGTCATATGGCGCAGAGTTAAAGGACTTGATAATGCTGCATTTCACTGTGAAAATGTGCAATTAGGTTTGCTCTCAAACGAATGTGAGGGTAGAGATGCGAATTCCCTCAAGACTTGTTTCCAAAGATAAAAACCATGATCCTTGTCCCATAATCACTCGGCTGTAAAGCGTGTAAGGTTGGGCTTTAAAGCTGATGAGAATGGATGAAAGTCTCTTCTTCGTGGAATGATATGTCTGCCTGGTTTAGATACAGTGTTCAAGACAACTGGGTTTCAAATGTCCATCCAAATCGTCTTTTGTCTGAGTCTAGGGTACGTAATGGCATTGACCCAAAAAATATATATGGGAATCACACGACTTCTTAAAATCTTTAAAGCAGGCTAATTTCAGGCCAGGTGCAAGAACAGCGGGTCCTCATATGGTAGGTTACAGGGACATTTTTGGCGCTCTGAATAAAGTTAACCTGTGGGTTGTAACTAGTTCTGCTAGAAACACGTATTTTCTGATAGACTCAGACATGTGCATTGTTGGAGATGTGTGTGCCTTTAGATTTACATTTTGCTGTGGAAATAGCAGAACTCGATTTCGCTCACGAAACACTTAATTAGAAACGACAGTCCAGCTATGACAAAAATGAAAAATAGATATGAATTACATTTTGTTTATGAGGCACTTGTTTGAACCACTTTAAGAGCGTCAATAGGCTCGTTAACATTTTAAAAGATCTAGGTGGGGTTAGATTGACGCTACTTCTGAATTCTACACCGACACATCGTTAGAAAAATTGTCAGTATACTCCGCATAACATTTCAGGGTGCGTGCTTTGTTGTCGTGTCTTCAATGCATGGTGTCAACTCTCTCAATCCGCTTGATAATTGCAGTTTAGTTAGGCCCTGCTCGATTGGTGTTGTCCATACACTCCAGGTATGAGTGGCAATGGAATAAGACATGGATAAGCTTGTCTGTATCCCTACCCCTGTCTCTCTCGCTCTCTCTCTCTCTCTCCTGTCTCTCTCGCCCTCTCTCATTCTCGATCTCTCTCTCTGTGTGAAGCTGTGCGGTATGCGTATGAGTCCTTTCGGTGTGCTCTTTCTTTGAAACTGCCAGCGGCCTGTTCATTCCGACTCAGACTGTGTATCGAACCCCCCCCCTCCCCCCCTCTTCCCTCCCCGCTCTCCTCCTCTCTCTGGCTGTATCCCTCAGATCTGTCCTGTCTGCTTGTCTGTCCGGTCTCTCCTTCTGTCTGTCCAGTCTCTGTCTGTCCTGTCCTGTCGTCCCTCTTGTCTGTTCGTCTGTCTGTCTGTCTCCCTTGCCGCCTCCCTCTCTACTGTGGTTGTGTCTGTCGTCTGTGGCTGCCTGCCTGCCGGCCCGGCCTTCTCTGTCGTTCTGTCGCGTCCGTCCTGTCTGTCTGTCTGTCAGTCTTCTGTCTGTCAGTCTGTCTTTCTATCTGTATTCTGTTCTATCTGTACTGCCTGTCTATCCTGCCCTGCATGCCTCCTCTCTCTGTCTCCTGTCTCTCTGTCTGTCTGTCTCTCTCTGTCTCTCTTCCCCCCCCCCACCACCAACACCCGCCAAAGTCATTTCCCGAGCACCACTGGCGACTCACGGACCCTCATAGCGGTGCCAGTTCCCCCACCCACCTACCCACCCACCCACCCACGTAACCCTCGACGTTGACAGCTCTTCCTGCCATTCCAGATCCTAAAGGCAGGCTTCAGTTCCATTTCATTCTGGGCCTGTCCTATCCCTTACCTACTCATCGGCGCCTCCTTCATGTGCCGTCAAGCACGCCCCCCCCCACCCCTCCCCCTCCCCCGCCCCTCCCACCCCCCCCCCCCCTCCTAAACCAGAGATGGCAGTGGACTGTCTAATTCCTGGAGGCCATCCGACCGCCCTGTGGCTAAAGCCGGTCCTCTCCATCCCCTCCCCCCGCCCGCCCCCCCCTCCCCCTCCCCCCCCCGCCGCTCCCTGACCCCCCTGCTGTTTATCCCCTCCTCCCCTCCCCTCACCCCCCCCCCCCCCCCCCCACCACACACACACACACACGCCAGATTGCAGCTCGCAGGGCAGTTATTGCGCAAGGAAGGGGCAGCTGTTGTTTGTTGCTTGGGATCCGTGTAGAATAAAGCGAGATCAGTCGTGTTGCTAGCAAGTCCGGATGTGACACTGTCAGTGTGTCTCCGCTCACCGTACGTCAGTAGTAGGCTTCAAGAAGCCTCAGACGGATTTCTTTTTTTTTTCTTTGTTTTCTTTTTTTTTTTTTGGTTATCAAAATATTAGGCTTACAATCAGTATGTGAATGAAACTGTGCAAGTAAGCCAGTATCAATTAAAAAATAAAACAAAACAAACACACACACCACACACAACACACACACCACACACACACACACAGAGAGAGAGAGAGAGAGAGAGGGAGAGGAGAGAGAGAGAGGAGATAGAGAGAGGAGAGGAGAGAGAGAGTTATGAAAGAAGCCGTCGAGTGCATGATGCGTAGCTGTAACAGGCAAATCGCTGAGCATATGACAGGTCACTATGGCAGACTGGCTATTGGAACAGATGACAGGTGGGACAGTGGCAGGACTGGCTGTTGAACAGATGACAGGTGACTGTGGCAGACTGGCTGTTGAACAGATGACAGGTGACTGTGAAAACAGACTGGCAATTTAAACAGATGACAGGTGACTGTGGTAGACTGACTATTCAACAGATGGACAGGTGACTGGCAGGCTGGCTATTGAACAGATAACAGGTGACTATGCAGACTGGCTATTGAACAGATGACAGGTGAGTGTGGCAGACTGGCTATTGAACAGATGACAGGTGAGTGTGGCAGACTGGCTATTGAACAGATGACAGGTGAGTGTGGCAGACTGGCTGTTGAACAGATGACAGGTGACTATGGCAGACTGGCTGTTGAACAGATGACAGGTGACTATGGCAGACTGGCTATTGAACAGATGACAGGTGACTATGGGGGGCAGATTGGCTATTGAACAGATGACAGGTGAGTGTGGCAGACTGGCTGTTGAACAGATGACAGGTGACTGTAACAGACTGGCTATTGAACAGATGACAGGTGACTGTGGCAGACTGGCTATTGAACAGATGACAGGTGAGTGTGGCAGACTGGATATTGAACAGATGCACAGGTGAGTGTGGCAGACTGGATATTGAACAGATGACAGGTGACTGTGGTAGACTGGCTACTGAACAGATGACCGGTGACTGTGGCAGACTGGCTGTTGAACAGATGACAGGTTACTATGGCAGAGTGGCTATTGAACAGATGACAGATGACTGTAACAGACTGGCTATCGAGAAGATTACAGGTGATCGTAACAGACTGGCTGTTGGGAAGATGACAGGTAACTGTAACAGACTTGCTATTGAGCAGACAATAGGTGGCTGTTGAAAACTAGCCATTAGGCAGATGATACTTGGCTGTAGCAGTTACCTGTGGAGAAGATGATACATGGCTGTAGCTGTGAAGAAGATGGTACTTGGCTGTAGCTGTGAAGAAGATGATACTTGGCTGTAGAACTTACCTGTGAAGGAGATGATACTTGGCTGTAGCTGTGAAGGAGATGGTACTTGGCTGTAGCAGCGAAGAAGATGGTACTTGGCTGTAGCAGGTTACCTGTGAAGAAGATGGTACTTTGCTGTGTAACAGTGAAGAAGATGGTACTTGGCTGTAGCAGGTTATCTGTGAAGAAGATGGTACTTGGCTGTAGCAGGTTATCTGTGAAGAAGATGGTACTTGGCTGTAGCAGGTTATCTGTGAAGAAGATGGTACTTGGCTGTAGCTGTGAAGAAGATGGTACTTGGCTGTGGCTGTGAAGAAGATGGTACTTGGCTGTGGCTGTGAAGAAGATGGTACTTTGGCTGTAGCTGTGAAGAAGATGGTATTTGGCTGTGGCTGTGAAGAAGATGGTATTTGGCTGTAGCTGTGAGGAAGAAGATACTTGGCTGTTGCAGCCCAGCTGTAGAGAAGAGGATTCCTGGTTTGGGGGGAGGTGGGGGGGTGGGCGGAGAGGGAGGAGGGGGTGGGGAAGGCTATCCACACAGCCGATGCTATCTGGCGGCATTTTTTTCCTGCTTCTAAACCCCGCCCTTTTCTTTCCCTGGGTGACAGATTGAAGCTGAAAGGTCGGTGACTGCGCTGGCCACGTAAGAAGTGAAGAGGGATAGGTTTCATTTGGAAAGTGGGGAGAAAATAAAAAGCAGAGAAATAAGGATGGGCTCGCAACTGTCAACGCTGAGAAAGGCTGTAGAGATATGCCAGCGGTTGGGGCGTTCTCTTTTGGACAGTGACACGCAGAGAGAGAGAGAGAGAGAGAGAGAGAGAGAGAGAGAGAGAGAGAGAGAGAGAGAGAGAGAGAGAGAGAGGTGTGGGTGGGGGGGTGCGTTGGAGGTAGTGAGATTGAGCAAATATGAAGAAATTTCACCCGAGTGGAAACGCTGCCATAAAAAAAAAAGAATCGATGTCTCAATATCCACACTCGCCCGAATCAGAATCCAAATCCGAACGGATTACAGCCTTGAAAGTTACAGACTTTTCTGACACAGCATATAACAAACACTACCGACACACGTAACTACCGACGATACATGGGCAGAAGCAAGCAGTTCGAGGGTGGAGTGCCAGAACCCAGTATCTCACATACATCAATAGAAGAGAGATACTGGGTTCTGGCAGTCAGCTTTCGCATCATTGCTCTTCCGTCAAAAGTCAAGCTTGGGTCATCGTTTTCTGATATTTCCTACTAGTTTGTTCTGTGTGCTCTGTGCTGTCATCTCCGCCAGGCGATTCGGTGTCGTAAGCAGCATTCCATTGGAGTTACGGGCGTGTGTGTTTATTTCGTAGTGGGAGCAAGAGTTACCCTGCTTATTTGTTGTTTCTTTCTGACAGTCTGATACACACCTCGTTAATGAACTATCCGACCTGCTTTGTCATTTTGTATTTCAAGTTCAGTCCCACTGTCTTTATGCGAACTGGAAAACGGTTTTTGTTTTCTTTTTAATTCGTTACATACTGAACATTCATCGATATATTGAATTCCTCTTCTCTTCTGCTGCTATGTTGACATCTTCTATCCTCTCAGAGAATCCTGATGCTGACGATTCCAAAACGTTGGGCATAGACCTTCGAGGGTCTTTTGTGTCGTATAGCACTGTCAAATTTCATTCCATACATTCTGATTTTTCAAAACACGTTTAAAAGCTGTTGCTTGGGAAGCATTTTAACCGCGTTCGTCCATCGGTCATTTACACCGTTCTAGATTGTATGGTCATAGAGTAATCGGATATACAAGTTTTTAGTTTGATTCTGTTACATGTTCTCAGAATTCCACTATCTGTCTGATTATCTTTGATGTCACTGGGAATCTGTCTGACTACTACTACTACTACTACTACTACTACTACTACTACTACTGCTATTACTACTAGTACTGCTGCTGCTACTACTACTGCTACTGCTGCTGCTGCTGCTGCTGCTGCTACTACTACTACCATCACGACGTCGACGACGACGACGACGATGATGATGATGAGGAGGAGGAGGAGGAGGATGACGATGAGGATGATGATAATAATCATAATAATAATAACAACAAAAACAACAACAATAATTATAGCGATAACAATAATAATAAACTATCGTCTTCATCAATGATAATGATACTACTAGTACTAGATTTATTGCGCTTAAATGTAAATAGCTCTGACCATTTACGAATATGTTAGAACATGAAAAGACACACACACACACACACACACACACACACACACACACACACACACACACACACACACACACACACACACACACACACACACACACACACACACACACACACTCGCACATACACACGCTACTACCCACACCACACCACACCACACACCACACCGAACTGTTGTAAGGCAAGAAGGGAAAAGACTCCGGATCATCCAAGAGCACAGCCGTGAGCGGTGACGGTACAGGAGAGAAGAGAGAGAACAGAAGAGTCCTGAACAGAACAGCAAGTCTGTTCCAAACAGAGGGCGCTTCCACAGAGAAAGAACTCTCTCCCCTCCCCGAACACCCTGATGGGGTCTGCAGGAGATGTGTTCTCAGCTGGGGCACACAACGGACGGCCGGACGGTACCTGCGGGCAAAACCAGAAACAGTTGAAACAGCTTGACCATTCAGAGAGCTATACTCATCCAAAGCCAGCTCCGATGGACAGGACACGTTGTCCGCATGGGGGGGACAGCAGAACTCCGAAGATGCTGCTCTGTGGACAACTGAAGGAAGTGACAACGTGACCGAGGAAGACCTCTCAAGACAAATACAAAGACACCTTGAAGGACGTCCTCAAATGCAGCAACCTCGACACTGCTTCCCGCTAAGTTGTCGCCCTCGACAGAACACAGGGGAAGCAACGGGGTACCCAGGGGCACAAAGTCATTCAAGCGAAACAGAGCAGGCGTCATCCAAGAAAAGAGGACTCGGAGAAAACGGGCGCTCATCCTTGCAGGACTCCATTTTATGCAGCGTCTGTGGACGACTTTGTGCCTCAGGAATTGGGTCTTCATTCCTTACACGAGGACCCACATCAGCAGGTGACCTGCCTGCCTACTCATCCGTCGGACACGACGGGAGAGTCCATTATATGACCTCATTCAGAGTGCCAAAGTGGAGCAAAGACAGCTTGTAATCCATGGGTTTTGTTGTTTTTTTTTTTAACCTGAAGCCAGTGAAGCAGAATGATTGAGACTATTTCTTTATAGCGCCTATCCTCAGTTAAAGACCAAGCTTTAAGCCCTTTGCAATCCATACTCTCCTTTATACAACCTGAGAGAAGC
>JADBJO010002254.1:10000-15000 GCA_016801955.1 Conus betulinus
CACACATATGTATGTATGTGTGTGTGTGTGTGTGTGTGTGTGTGTGTGTGTGTGTGTGTGTGTGTGTGTGTGTGTGTTTACATTCAGAAGGAGAATGGCGCTTATCACATTGTGCACTGTTACAAGACACAATGTTTTTTTAAGCTTCCTTTGGAACTCCCAAATTCCACCCAAGTAAACTTCCACCTGATGGCTTGGTTACACCTAATTCTTATTAACGCACGGACGAGGATTATAACGATGATATTTTCCCACGACATTGACACACACTGCCTTTAAACACAGTTTGTCAGTTACGAAAGCCACGTTTCACAAGTTTCATTTGTAACTTTTGTTAAACAGGCTTTACGAAACAAGGGGGGAAAAAAGCCAATCAACCAACCCACTGACCGACCAACCGACCAACCAACCGACCAACCAACCAACCAACCAACCAACCAACCAACCAACCAACCAACCAACCACCGAACAACCAAAGAAAACAAAACAAACAAGCAAATAAACAAAAACAAAAACCTTTTTTAAACCCTAGATACAGTAATCAAATCAACGTAAATCCTTTAGGCCTACTGATTGATTACTCAGGATTAATGTATCTGGCTGCTGAAAACCAGCTGATCAGTGTTCAAACAGTGTACCGTCATCCACTGAAAATAGTGAGAGTGCATATTTCTTGCTTCATGTTTTTCTCCAACTTTTCCATCCTGGCCTAGCTCGCGTTTACCACTTATTCATTTTATTGCCGTCAATAATTTTCGTCATCGTGATTTTGTCAAATGTTCCAGATTTTTTTTTTTTTTTCTTTTTTTTTTCAGAAAAGCACAGTTAGTGTCCTTCCACAATGATATGCCATTCCCGTCCGTTCTTCCGTGTTTGCTTTACTTTTTTTCTTCTCATGCTTCAGCTTCCACAGGTCGATGTACAGAGAAAAAGGTTTTAAGATAAACAGCTGTAGCAATTACATGTAAATGTATAAAACGCTCCCACCCCTCACCTTCCCGCCTTCTCCTCCTCCTCCCTCCCCACGTCCACAACACACACACACACACACACACACACACACACACACACACACACACACATACGCTCACGCACAAACACACACAACACCACACACACACACACACACACACACACACACACACACACACACACCACACACACACACACACACACACACACACACACACACACACCACACCACACACACACGCACACACACACACACACACACACAAAACACACACACACACACACACACACACACACACACACACACACACACCCACACACACACACACACACCATGCACACACAGGAACACGCGCGCGCGCGCGCACGCACACACGCACGCACACAGCACACACACACACACACACACATACACACACACACACAAACACACCAACACACAACACACACACACACACCCACACACACACACACACCACACACACACGAAGGGGGGAAGATGTGAGTGTATAGAGGCGATTGGAATGGCGAGGTGAAGAGAGTGAGGGCGACAGGGAAGGAGGCGAGGGACGACCCATGGAATAACAGGAGGATGGTATCAGTGGCAAGGAGTGCCTGCGATGCCAGACATGCGCAGTCAGTTTTTTTTTTTTTTTTTTTAATCTAAGTATTCTCCGCCGTTTCGAATGAAATGGTTTGAAAACATCTAAAGCAAGAACAAAGCAGCGTACACAAAACTGCATCTGAAGGTACAATCTTCTTGTTCCTGTTACGGGAATCGAAGATAGAATCTTCTTGTTTCGTGTGACGGAATAGCCTTTTCTTTTTCTTTTTTTTTTTTAAACTATCAAAAAATGATAGTAATGATGTTTTATTTTTGGTTGTAAGCGTCTAATGATAGTAGTCCACATCAATGTGTCATTCCCACGTCGTTCGGTCTGGCTCCCCTCCCCCCCCCCCCTTCCCCCCACCCCCCCCCCATGTAACTTCTCCTGCCACAATCTCAGAAGGACAAACCACAAGAAGCAGTCAGCATCAGATCTTCTTCAGGACACTCGCCAGAAGAGATACTGAATAACGACACAGTCATGTCTCATCGCTAAATGTTAAGTGGTGTCTCTTTTGAACCAGCATACTCCGGACTGCAGCAATGCAGAATTCCCTATTCATAGATCGCAAAATTAGCATGAATGGGCGTTCCTCTCCTCCAGTAGGGGTAGGGGAGGGGGGGAGGGGGGGGGGGGGGGGGGGGAGGGCAGCACCACATCCATCACAGATGAAAGTCTCCATGAAAAGGCCGATACTGATCGTTTCGTCACACGACGTCACTTGAAACGTGCACAGACACTGGAGGGAAACTAAACCCTAGGTCACAACGAGAGCGCCATTTGAAACTTTTTTTTTCTTAGATAATTATCAACGAGGATGAAGTTTGATAAAGATGACTTTATGGTGTTCCAGTCTGGTCTGAGATTGCATAGAGAAGCTGCAATTTTTTAGAGACTTCTTTCAAAATATATTCTGGTATCTATCAGGTCCGAGAGATACAGATGCCTGCAGTGTTGCTCAGGACATTGCAATGCTACATGAGCCTCAGTGTGCTCCCCCTGGTGTCTCTACCGGGGCAAAGTTCGAGCCTTGGTCTTGGTGTGTCTTGCAGAGGCAACGAAGGTTCTTGCAAAAAAAGAAAAATAATAATAATAATAAAGACCAGTCATGTCCCCAGTTCTACTGCAATGTTTTAGTCTGGGCAACTGGAGGGCTGCGAGACGTGGTGGGGGTTGGGGCTTGTCCCTTTAGAGGAACACAGAGCTGTGCACTGAACTTCCTCTCTCCTGCTCTGGTGTGTGTCTTCAGAAGTGATGGCTAGAGCGTGTGCCTGTTCTCCAGTGGTGTGCTGTTCGCGTCCGTCGAGTCGACGAGAACCACTTCAGCCGTCTGGGGCTGAGGGTGGCTGGGGGTTTTGAGATGATTTGTGATTACTCAGGCGGCTGATCAAGCTGGGATGCGTGCACGGAATGTGCGTTGGCAGCTTGTACAGGGAATGTGGAAGACCTCTTGCTTGCAGGCACGGGCTTTCCCTGCCTGCCTTTTTTTGTTTTGTTGAGCTGCAGCTGTCCTCCTTGCTTTACATTCTTCGTGTTCATTGTCCTGAATACTGTCTATACCACAGACACACACACACACCACACACACACACACACACACACACACACACACACACACACACACTCACACACGCACGCGCGCGCACTCACGCACGCGCACGCTCCACGCACGCACACGCACTCACACACGCACACGCGTGCGCGCCCGCACGAACGAACGCACGCACGCACGCACGCACACATAGAGATTTATTATCTGGCAGCTGTCTCTCGATTTATTTTCTGCTTACCAGCTTCCGTCCAACTCTCTCCTCATCCTCTCTCTGCCTCTGCCCGTGTGTGTGTGTGTGTGTGTGTGTGTGTGTGTGTGTGTGTGTGTGTGTGTGTGTGTGTGTGTGTGTGTGTCTCTCTCTCTCTCTCTCTCTCTCTCTCTCTCTCTCTCTCTCTCTCTCTCTCTCTCTCTCTCTAGAAGCTCTCTCCTAGAAGCAGAATGATCCGTTTATGTGTTCCCCGTTCTTCGTTGGACTAAAAGGCACCCATAATGATTTGTGTAATGTGTGTTTTGTCTGTACTTCTTTTTTCTTCTTAGGCAATGATCCTTAACATTCTTCTTAGCTGGAATAAGTTTCTGTGAACGAGGCGTGTTTTGTTTGTCTGTGTTCTGAAATCTTTCTCTCCTTAGACATTGATGCCTTACAAGCTTCTTGCTTTGAATAAAATTACAATGGATAAGATATGTTGTGCACGACTCTCTCTCTCTCTCTCTCTCTCTCTCTCTCTCTCCTCTCTCTCTCTCTCTGTGTGTGTGTGTGTGTGTGTGTGTGTGTGTGTGTGTGTGTGTGTGTGTGTGTTGGTCTCTACACGGCTGCCTGCCCGTACATTTTTCTGTCTGTCTATCTGTCCGTCTGTCTGTCCCACTGTATTTTTATCTGCATGACGCCTGTGTGTGTGTGTGTGTGTGTGTGTGTGTGTGTGTGTGTGTGTGTGTGTGTGTGTGTGTTTACTATAGACAGTATGTTGACCTGCTATGCCCATCAATAAAACAAAAGGTGTCTCATGATGAACACAGCAATGTGTCCCACGGGGCCTCTGGCCAGTAGGGGCGTTAACACTCAATCCAATCAAACAATAACGAACACAGCTCTACTGACCAACTGATCGACACCCGAGAATGTCACTGTCAGGTCGATGCCAGAGTTCTCCTCTGCAGCGCTAAACCTGCAGACTTATCAGTTATTGTCATTCAACGCCTTCTTTCTTGCGCTGAACACAGAAGCGATCAAAGCTAAGTGCATTTTCGTTATTTGTTTCATGTTTGTTGCACCTGAAGAAGACCTAAGAGGTCGAAACGCGTTGTGGTTTGTCTTGTGACTCGTTTTGTCCACGTTTCTCTGGGCGGTTCGCTGACATTTATTTAAGATTTGTTTAGATTTCCGCCTGCAGTCGTTTCACTTTGCAACTAGATTTATTGTCTTATAAAAGCGCACATAACGGATTGATAGTGTATTGTAATGGCAGCACTGTGTGTGAACGTATGCTCATGCGTTTAATGCAACTACACGTAACGTGTGTTCTTGATCTACATTGCATGTCAGCGATAGGTCTGTTGTTCAGAGGTCTGTGTCTAACTAAGCACATAAAAAAAAAAAAGTGCTTTCCTAACTGATATGATGTCAGAAAACAGCCTGAAAGACTGCTCACACAATGTTCATGGGTTGAATGAAACACACTGACATGGTGTTACTGTGACGGCGTGGGTACAGCGTGCAGATGCCCAGTCACGTCAGTCAGTTTTCAAACAGACAATCACAGGGTTGGTTTTTTCCTGTGCTTTTCTTTCCCCTTGTTGATCGTAACTTTCCAAAAAAAAAAAAAAAAAAAAAAACAAACAAAAACAAAAAAAAAACTTGACTGCCAATT
>JADBJO010002254.1:22500-24675 GCA_016801955.1 Conus betulinus
CCTCGCCCGCCATAAAACAGATGACATCGCCCACTGCCAGTCGTCTCCCCTTCCTCCCGTGTCGCCCTCTTTCATGTGGAAAAGAATCAAGGTCCTGTCCCTATGCGGGTGCCGGGTCCTAACTGGGATGAGCATGTCTTGGCCCTGCTCTGCTCAACGACACAAGTCGTGCTTTTCCATATAATCAAAGCGTGTGTTCTTTCCTTTAAGGCCAAAGGGACGGATAATGAACAGCAGACAGTACGTAGGCGATGAAGGTGGAGGCTGTGATTTTGGAAAAGGGAGAGGCGGTGATTGTGTGGGGAACGTTTGTGTGGGGATTTTCTGTACCTCTCCTGTCAGCCGCCCAGCCAGTCAGATTGAAACGTTTTCCTGAAACGGTCCGTGGAGAGAGAGAGAGAGAGAGAGAGAGAGAGAGAGAGAGAACATGCAAGTTCAAGAAGAAGTATAATTTAGGGTCCTCACACACGCGTGTCAAATCACGATTGCAGAGCACGGCGTCAGAAGATTTAGTTTAGGTGTTACCCCTAGTGTGAAATCAAAGGCACCAGCATCATAGCTGTGGCTGTTGAATGGACTCACCACTTGGTTTCAACCTTAGAATTGAAAAGTGCTCTTATTCAGGCATGCTTCGTGCACGTCCAGTGCCTGATTCTACCAGTCACAGACGAATGTGAACCAACAAAAGGCGATCCTCTCACCACTAAGTGGCAGAGCAAGAGAAGGGTGCTGACTGAAACTTGGGGAGAAGCATGCAAAGTAACAGAAACGGTACCAAATCGATGAAGACTTATACAACCACATGCTGCCCCTTTACAAGGACATATACTGTGCTAGTTTTTGATAGCATTGTCCAGGGCAAGACTTTATAAATATGGAATACCAGCCACCAAGATTCCCGACAAGTGTTGCCTGTATGAGAGGGAATGCATGTGTTTGGGCGCATGCCGCTGGCATCGAATCTTGATTGGGATTTTGGCGCCTCGTCTGCAATGACCGTTATGACCACCAGACTGGAATGTCAATATCAGCAACGAACACAAAAGTCCCACGCTTGGTGTATTCCCTTTAGCCTCTTTTGCTAAAATATGAAACGCCTTGTTTTTTTTTGTGTGTTTTTTTTTTTGTCTCTCATGGACGTCAACCTTTGGTTAGCTCAAGATGAGATGCACTCTCTCAACTCAAACGCTTGACAGGACCAGAACACTGACAGTACTTAAGCCCTTGTCACACTAGACGAGTCTCGAGCTCGAGTGCAAGAACAAAAACTATTTTGTTACGCTCGGTGTTCTCATTAATTCTGCTTGCACACAAAAAGTGAGACGCGAAACTGAATTGTGGATTTTGTAAAAGAAAACAGTCCGAATGTTTTCTTCACCTTGGTTTTGCATGGTCATCTCAGATGATTCGCCAGCAAAGCAGTGTTCAGTGTGGTTGGTAAGGCAACTCAAACACGGAACCCATTCCTCACTTCCGTGATTCACCCCTTGTCATTATATTCACTGTACGTGCGGATCTTCTAATTTCCTTATTTCAGTGCAGATTATGACACTACAAAAAGAAGAATATCTGATGCTAATTTCAATGCGAGGATGTACTCTTGTTTCTTGGAAATGAAAAATAATAAAAACAACAGAAAATCATGCCCATAGAAGATAGTGAACTCAAGAGTACAAGACTTCCATCAAACTGGTCACGTTTTTTTATTTCGCTCGCTTATCAAGAATGTCACACTTAGCGATTATAGGAAGGTGATCACACTTGAACGAAAGACTCCCCTAGTGCAACACAGGCTTTAGACGCAGAAGATCCTACGTCGTGGGACGCATGAGGCAGTCATCCCTGTCCAGCGAGCTCAGTCAACAGTCTGGTTGTCAGCGTCATCCTACCTCCTGTGGATGGCTTTGGGGGTCACGCTGTATACACTGTGTCGCTAGTTCAGTCCTGCCCGTCCTCTATATCTCCTGGAGGTGTGCACTAGAGACAGGGCACACCAGACCTGAAGGGCAATACGAGCTGCATGACCCAGCAGTTTTGGCGTCTGCTGGACATACTGCAGGATAATGGTGTTCAGTCTGTGTGCACTTTTCCCGCTTCCATGTTGGTGATGAAGTTGCTTCACTGTGTGCCTAGGATCTTTCTTATGCATCTGGAATCAAACGTGTTGAGCTCCTT
>JADBJO010002254.1:24721-29721 GCA_016801955.1 Conus betulinus
AACCTCGTGTCTAAACAACAGTAAGACATTTACTAATACACACCGTTGTACACACACACACACACACACACACACACACACACACACACACACATACACACGTACAAACACACAAATACGCGCTAGCGCTTGAGCACAGGCGCGTTTGGGCGCAGACGCGCTTGCGCGCACGCGTTCACACACACTATGTATATACGCTCAAACACACACAGAAGAGTTTATGCACACACACTACACAAAGACATAACGCGCGTGCGCGCGTGCGCGCAGGCGCACACACACACACACACACACGCACGCACCACACACACACACACACACACACACACACACACACACACACACATACACACACACACACACACACACACACGCACGCACACACACAGTCCTGCCTACACAAGGGCATTTATACTTGTACAGTTCGCTCGGAATTGACATTCGAACGATATTGTCATATACATTAATATACTTTTGCGCGTGTGCGCTCACACATATTCCCACACAGAGACAACACACACACACACACACACACACACACACACACACACACACACACACACACACACTTGCAGGCAAGTTTTAGCATCTCTCTCACTTATATAAATCTCTCTCTCTCTCACTCTCTCTCTCTCTCTCTCTCTCTCTCTGTACATGTACTTTGTGTTAATATAGATCCTGTTGGTGAGTAACAAAGAAAGAGCAATTCTCCCGGAAAGACTATTATATCACATTTTGCAGTGCCGAACAGGCCATAACTGAGTATTGCAAACATACGCATGTGTCTTTGTGACCTGAGGGCGGAGCCATGTATGCGTTACGATCTGGAAACGAATTCGTTTTCCTACGAACACTTCGGTTGATAGACTGTAGATGAGAAAACAGAAAAACCCATACCAAGTCAGTAAAGCAGCCGGTTCAAGGCGTGTAAAATTTACATTTCTACACATTTATTCAAGCGTCTTTTGCTGAAGCTGGGACAGCTCTCCACGATGTTTACCTTGATTTAATCTGGGTATTGTAGAAAGTAAGGTTTATGCTTATCGCTACAGAGCTGTCTGTGTATGCAAAACAGTTGGGAATCAATGTTAAGAGTGGATTGAAGATAAGACGAAATTAATTTGTTTTGATGCGACATGTTTCGGACGATTTCCGTTTAAAGCCGATTGGAAGAAATGCTATACTCAGCTATCTGCTCAAAGTTGCTTCTGGATGCCATCCAATAATACAAAGAATGAACGTGTGCCTAATAATTTTTAACACTATTCATATTTAGAGCTTCTAGATAATAGAAACAGTTGTGTCTTGATCTATCCTGGATCAGTGATGACACATGGGAACTGATAGCAGAGAGGAAAGAACTCCACCAGAAGAGACACAACTGCACCTCAGACCAAGCAACGTACGACCCAGGAATACATCGAGAAGGACAAGCACGTGAAGCAAAATGCCCAGAGAGATAAAAGAGACTGGCTGGATAAGCAAGCAGAAGCTGCCAAAGAAGCTGCCAACCGCATCGACATTGAAAGCTGTCTACCAGATCTTACCAGAGCTGGTACTGTGAGGACTGCCTCTGGACCTGTGAAGGCAAAAGATGCACACTTCTGTCAGGCGGCGAGGAAAAGCTTGCAAGATGGGCCGAGCATTTCAAAGAAGTTCTAAACAGACCCGAGCCACCGACACCAGCTGAGGCGGAAAGGCCATCCATCCTGCTCCCAATCAACACTGATGGCTTCATTGAGGAGGAGATCAGAGCAGCCATCAAGACATTAAAGAACAATAAGACCCCTGGGTTCGATGGAATAACAGTGGAAATGCTTGAAGGTGGTGGTGACTGCATCGTCTCTTGGATGTGCAGTCTCTGCAACCAAGCTTGGAACTCCGGCGTCGTCCCAGAGGATCGGAAGAATGGCGAAGTCTTTTGTATTTAAAAAAGGCAACCTCTCAGAGTGCAACAACTGAGAGGAGTAACTCTACTGTCAATACCAGGGAATGTGTACTGCCAGGTCATCATCAACCGACAGCGTGATGTAGTGGACAATGAGCTCAGGGAACAACAAGCGAGCTTCCGCCCAAAACGATCTTGTGCAGAACAGATCTTCACACTAAGGTAGATCATCGAGAAGTGTGTGAGAGCACCAAGTACCCCTGGCCATCAGCTTTCATTGACTTCTCCAAAGCATTTGACAGTGTCCACAGACCATCATTGTGGAAAATCAGGAAAATCTACGGCATCCCAGAGAAAGTTGTGCCGGCCATAAAGCAGATTTACATAAACTACAAGTGCAGAGCCGGGAAGGAAGATGGCTACAGTGACTGGTTTCAAGTTGTCCCTGGAGTAAGGCAAGGTTGTGTCCTCTCCCCTCTCCTCTTTGCACTTGCCATTGACTGGGTATTGAAACACGCAACTCAAGGAAAGAGAATCAGGTGGACAGAAGGAAATAGCCTCTCAGATCTGGATTTTGCCGATGATATTGCCGCTCTTGCAAGCACCACTCAAGATCTGCAGGTACTTGTAGACAATATCAGCAAGTTTGCAGGCAACATTGGCCTCATTATCAGTGCCAAAAAGACTAAAAAACATGCTTACCGGTAAACACTAAGGGCCAACAGACGTTTTCATTGACCAAACACAAGAGGAAGAAGTAGAGAACTTCAAATACCTAGGCGACTCTATTAACATCGCCAGTGATCTCGACCATGAACTGAAGTGTCGTATTGGGAAGGCAACATCAGCATTTAACAAGCTTAACAAAGTATGGAACAGCAGGAAATTCTCCCTTGGAATCAAACTGAAATTTATAACTCCAGTGTGATTTCAACGCTGTTATATGGCTGTGAAACCTGGCAACTGAAGACCACCCTGGAGAAGAAACTCAATGCTTTTGATTCTATATGCCTACGTAAGATCTGGGGCATCAAATGATCAGACTTTATACCAAATAAAGACGTCAGGGAGAGGTCCGAACAGCTGCTCGTGTCAACCATCGTCTGCAGACGGCGCCTCCACTGGCTGGGTCATGTCTTAAGATTACCCTCTTCAAGACCTGCAAACCAGACCATTACATGGACCCCAGCAGGCCATAGAAAAAGAGGACGACCCAGGATGATCTGGTGACAGACAGTGAAAAGCAGTGGAAAGAGACCTCAGACTCGTTGACAGATGATGGAATGACATTACCAGACTGGCTTGGGACCATGCACAGTGGAGCGCCTTGACTGCCTCATGCGTCGCAAGACGCGGGAGCATCGAAGTCTAAGTAAGTAAACAAAGTAATGCGACACCATCACAATCGCCGCAGTCAAAAGGTCAATCTGACATTACCACAACTATGACAGTGAGAAGGCCAATGCGAGACAACCATAATCCCTACATAGGAGAAACTAGAGTGGTATTGCCAGAATCACCACAGTGAAAAGACCAATATAAAACAACACACAGTCATTTCAGTGAAAAGGCCGATGAGTGACACCACCTTAATCACTACAGTGAAAAAGCCGATGTGACATCATCACCACCATTGCGAGAGTGAAAAAGTCAATAGGACACTTTCAATATTACCACTGTGAACAGGCAAATAGGACACCATCACAAGCACTCTCGTAAAAAAGACAATGTGTCACAATCACTATAGCCAAGAGGTCAATGTGACATCACCACAATCATATAGTTGAAAAGGTTAAGATGGCATTACCGCAATCATTGAAGTTAAAGGCAATGTAGTACTACCACAATCACTATAGTTGAAAGGCTAATATGTCATTACCACAATCACAATAGTTAAAAGGCTAATATGTCATTAACACAATCACTATAGTTGAAAGGCTGATATGTCATTACCACAATCACTGTAGTTAAAGGCAATGTAATACTACCACAATCACTATAGTTGAAAGGCTAATATGTCATTACCACAATAACTGTAGTTAAAGGCAATGTAATACTACCACAGTCACTATAGTTGAAAGGCTAATATGTCATTACCACAATCAATATAGCTGAAAGGCTAATATGTCATTACCACAATTACTATCGTTGAAGGGCTAATATGTCATTACCACAATCACTATAGTTGAAAGACTAATACATCATTAGCGCAATCACTACAGTGAAAAAGACAATGTAACATGGGACACAGTCACTACAGTGAAAAGAGCAATATGACACCACCTGAATCGCCACAGTGAAATAACCAATACGACACCAGTAGACTCGTGACAGTAAAAAGGCCATGGTGACATCATGAAAATTACCACAGTGAAAACACCAATGTAACACCATTAGAGCCAGCACGGAGAAAAACATCAACTGACACCATTACAATCCCGACAATGAAAAAAGGAATATGACACCACGGAGTCACCACAGCGAAAACGTGAATATAACACCACCAGAATCATTACAGTGGACAGGCCATATGACTCCTAAAGAATCTCCAGAGCGGAAGGACAAATGTCACATAACAGAATTTTCACAGAGCATGCCAAGATGCCGAACAACAACACTCAAAACACCAGTAACTGAAACCAGCATCCTGTGGAACACAGGGCCCGACCACCTCGTGCCTCTGAGTTAACCCATTCAGAACTAGTAAAGAAAATTAAAGCTGGCTTATGGCCAAAGATGTTTCTCTACACTGAATCCAAGGGACACAAGACTGATATATTGTGATTTTTTTTTTTTGGCAACACAAATCCGGTGAAAAACATCGTCTAGAGAAATGAAGAAGGTACTAAAAAATACTTGAGGAGAACGTAAAACGAAGTGACACTGGGAATGGTGGGATTCCAAAAACATGGATACCTTCAGCACAAAACCCCCGCCCAATGATACTATTGACACGCGAAACTTCGTCCACAAGGGGATATGGAATGATAATTTCCAGCCAATCGCAATTGATTACTCTCAGGGACGCGAGTGTGGGAGGTAATTCTGCAATGGAGATTCATGGTTGTCACACGCTGAGCGCGAGACAATTACTATGTGACACGAGAGACTG